>JAPXFQ010002348.1:0-14430 GCA_028564705.1 Apricaphanius iberus
ATATTTATTTCACCTCATCCTGTTAGTGAAGTCTGCCTGACCCCGCCCTATAAAGGGAAGTGGAAGCCTTCACTTCCTGTTTGGCAGTTTGACCTTTGACCTGAGCTGGTCTGGATGGAGAAAGGACATGAATCAAACATTTGGATAACAGAACTTTAATGCCAACCAGTGACTTTGTGTTTCACCTTCTATCAACATCTAGATGACCTGAAATGTATTCATGGAGACGGCTTTGCTACATCGAGGTTAGACATATTATCTGTGGTGAACTAAGCTATTTTTACCTGTGTTTAATAATTATTGACTAAATTGAGATAAATATGGTTCCACATGTTGAGCAACAGCGCCCTCTGCTGTTTTCAGGGAGATGTAAAATAAAAACTAACCATCCTAAGAAAACGTTCATCTCGGTCATCAGAATAACCAATATTTCTATGAACATTTTTATTTAACTGCATAAAAAGTTCTAAACATTCACTAATATAGATTACATTAATATTGTCAGAATGTATCCAGCAACAGCTCCCTCTGCTGTTTGTATAAATAAGGAAACACTTCCAAATCAATACACAGCTGGTAAAGCATCCCATTATAAATGGGTTAAGTGTCTAAAATGAAAACAGACATGAATCAAAACAGATCAAATGTGAACCTTTAGGATCTCAGAAGTTGGAGTTTGATATAAAATTTCAAAAACTAACCAATGAATGCTTTGGCTTCTCTAAGGTTCTGATTTTTTATGTAAATTGAAAGTTTAACTTTTTTTTTTTCATCATAAGATCCATTCTTCAGTTAAGAAACATCCTCTTTTTATAATTTCCCCAGATTTCAGTTATGAAAACTGACGGTGTCTAACTGTTGCCTGATCCAATATGAACATATTTATTCTGCCCATCACTACATGGTTGCTCATCTCCAGATTACTGTTCCAATTCTTTGGATTCATTGTTGAACAACATGCTTCTGAAAGAGCTTCAGAGCATCTGGGATCTCTCCTGCAGAGAGCAGCACCAGCAGTAAGCAGCAGCAGGAACCTCATGTGATCATTTTGGTTGTTTTTTTCTAACTAGTTAAAGTTGGATATTTAACTGATAATGATAAAAAATACTCAATAACTTTATCTGGGTTCCAACAGCTATTCCTTGGTGTTTCTCTATGAACCACCTCATATATATACGTGTTTATAAAAAGTTTTAAACTGTGGGGAGCATGTCTATACTGCTCTACTGAGTGAATACTTTACAGAACCCCCAATGACTGCAGATAGAACCACAAGTCCTTTCAGGGAATATTTCTACCAACTCGATCCCTGTAGAGATCAGGGGTCTCATTTATAAAACTTGCTTACACACAAAATGGGGTCTGAAAACTACGTCAGTAACTTTATATGCAAAGATTGGGATTTATAGAAAAAAACATGTTGGAAAAATGTGCGCAACTTTAAGCACACCAAGGATCTTGCTTATGAACTTTTTGGACACAGAGGCACTGACAGCACAGCAGGAGTGATATAAAAATTAAGTCACATTTTCAGACTTGTAGAGCATTGCACACAGACGAACACAACCAACACACAAACTTCTCAACCAACGCACAAAATGAGTATTTGAGTAATACAAATAAGAATTTGCTTAAAAATATGTTGCATTTAAGAATTATGTTCATGTATATGTCTTCAGATTGTATAGCAATTGCATGTATTGGTGCATGTGTGAAAAACAAATATGCCACAACGTCCCAGCATAATGCAGCACAATGGATGAGCTGGCACACATTGAAGATTCGTTTTTTTTGTCAGACATGCTGCTGCATCAATGCTATGTCACCTGCAGCTCTTCCATTTTGTTTTATGACCCCAAATCAATATTTTGCATGGATGGTACTTTTTAAAAGTAGTTTTGAAACGCACCTTTTCGCTAGGCTTTAAATATCTAGGAGTGCTTAAACTTATGTTCTTGTGTGATTTAGTTTTAATTGTTTTAATTGGCTTTAATTCCAATCTTACTGTTGCTACAAGAGGTAATCATAGCCTATAATTGAAACTTTATACTACTCTTGTCTTATAACAAATTTTTTGTAACTATATTTTGGGGAACAGTCAGAACTGAGTTGAACTAAACTGAACCGTCGTATACAGGGGTGTACCATTTTTATTAAAGAAGAACAAAGAACGTAGTCACATGTCTATTCTCCTCCCCCTAGATTTTTATTACACCAAACGTTTATTCTCAAGGTTTCCTGAGTTATCGCTGTAACCGTCCGGTCTGTTTATGACTGTCTACTCCCTACTCTGTTTCTTATCTCCGCATCCTACTTTTACAACATGCAATAAACTTAGCCTAGAGTTTTACGACTTAAAAGCTTACCCCCATAAACAATACTTGACAAAACATTTCTTTACTATCATGCAAGCTAATTAAAACAGACTTTTACTTTCTGAATACTAACTAAAGATTATATAAACATATTCAATACGAGACTGTTATATAAAGTAGCCCTAAAAAATATGAATCACGACAATTCCCTCTTTCAATCTTTTTTTTCAAATAGATTGACCATCCCTCTGTATTTCTCCTTCAGGCTCCAAGTGAGGGATTAACAGATATTGACCTTGCATATTATTACCAACAGCTTTGTCAATGCATTTTATGAATAATGAACGTATACATGGAATACAACAACATCCACATAACACCATAGTCGACACAAATACTGCTAATGAAACCATTATTGACATTGCCAGAGTTTTCCATTTTCCAAACATATTATTTAACAAATTGTCCCACATTGAAGTATCTACACCTGATTGTTCTTTTAGCCTATTTGACAGTATTCTCAGTCCTTCTACTGCCCTAGTTAATTTTCCATCTGCATTAGTATTATTAGGGATAAACATACAGCATTGATCACCAAATATTGAACAGACACCACCCTTTTCAACTAAGAGCATGTCAACTGCTATTCTAGTTTGAAAAGCCATTAAAGAGGTGGCTTTAAGTTGCTCATGTACAGCCTCAAACCCATCTCTAGTTTTATTAGCTAATTTCTGTACATTATAGTGTATATAATTTATTCTGTCCACATTCTTATTTATTGAACACCACCAGCAAATACTCGATTCCCAACCTGCTGAGATCTGATTAACCAATTTATATTCGTCTGGAACACCTCTAGGAACTCCAGTGGCATCAATATAAGTTGGATCCTCTTCATGGCCTATTTCCCTCTTTTTAACATGATTATTCAAAGTGAGAAAAGTCTGATCTCCTGTGGGATCATACGTAAATATTGCTACCGGCATAATTAATGTAACAGGTGCACATAATCCTGTCCAATTACTAGGTAAAATGGAGCGGAGGACCTTTCCTCCACACCACCACCAAATATCAGCACGAGCCTGAAAAGATTTAATAGAAGTTTGGATTGAATTGCAATATGTGATGTTGACTGAACCCACTACTTTATTTCCAGGCTTATCATTTTTGAAACAAGTAAAATTATTTGGAGCAACATTACTATCAAAGAAAGGTGGGGTAGCTCTGTTATCAGCTATAGGGAATAATTTCTCCCAGTTACTACAACCTTTTACTGGATTTACACTAGACAGCAGGGAAACCAGACAAGTTGTGTTGAGCTCAACAGGTGCAGGGACCACCTTGAGAATAGGTCTGGCTCCCATGCACACAACACAATCCCGCCTCGCTTCTTGTCCTGCTTGTTCTACCATAAGCAACCAATTATTAGTGGAGCCACCCACACCTGTCATCATTTCAAAATAATCGTCCACAGATGGTTCTTCTTTAATTATACTACCTCTTGCTGCTGAGGCCTGATTTTGACTTACCGAGGTGGAAGCATTACGAGAATCTTGACAGATCATAATAGGAAATTGAACATCTTTTCCCCCTTTATAAACCCAAATTATAAAGAGAGTACAACCTTGCCCATTCTCGAGATACTTTAAGGGGAGGAGATCACTTTTAGTTAAATTAACAGTAAGAAGTAATTTATCTGCAACCTTATCCAATTTAACCAAAGGACGCATATGTCTTGCATAAGCTGTAGTAGTGTACCTTCTCCAGTCATATCCACGGGGATCAGCAATTAAAGTGGACCAACTAGTATCTTTTTGATCATTTGTTATGTACCACAAGGGGTAGGTTTTATATTTACTTGCTTGTTCTCCCTTATAAACTAATGTATTTAAGGGAATAGTAATCACTGCAGATCGTCCTTTTGGTATGAAAAATTGAGAAAATCCACGATGTGCGGCGGAAGAGCCACACAGTGAATAGGGAGTTGATTTAGCCATTAAGTTTCTTCTCGGTCTAATTGAGTGAACTTCAACCTGTGTTTGATTTGCAGAACTATTATAGGGCCATTCACCACAACAGTAAAAGATAATATTGACCAATAACATTATGCAAATACCTGTGGTGCACAGCACCTTCTTATTTTCCCAAAGATGCATACTTTCTGTTAGTGGTGTGATCCTATGTTTATTTTAACCAAGGAAGGGTGTCTGTTTTTTCTTTATCTTTACCTTTAAGCAATTATTTTTATTTTATTAATTTATTTTTTATCGTTTTAACCCAATTCAATATTCTTTTAGTACAAGGCAAACTCTAGCAATTGTCACAACCTAAAAAACATTGACAGAAAACCATATCATCAAAAAAGATAATTGAAACCAAGATTTAGTAATCGAGTCAACCTAATTATGATTTAAACACCCCTTAAAATGTTTTAGCGTATTAATAAAAACTTTTATAAAACCGTAAAAACTGAGTATTATGACAAAATCCTACAAATTTTACTACTTAAAAAGTCTTTGACACCCTCTTAGGCAGTGTCTAACAATCTGCACCTGTAGAATAAAAAAAATTGGTTAAACAACCTGTAAAAAAACAGAAAAATGATTAATAAATGTTCAGTCTTTATTATTATATTTTTTAGTCTTTACTCTTGTTTATTCCTCCGTCACCAAGCGGCTGCAAGTGGTGAGACGATTCAGTAGAGTGGGCTCTTTATTTCTTCCAATTTTTTTTTCAGATCGCCCTCAATGAAATGCCAGCTACTTCATTAACTGAACATTTCCCCCAATAACACAAATACACAGACAGGCCCCGCCTCCTGGCTTCCTTCACAGATTGTGAAGTGGTCAAAACCTGCTGTGTAATGTGTTAGATGTTTTGCGATCTTTCTCTTCTGTATACTCCCTCTTCGAGAAAAGCAAGCCCAAATTGCTTATCTCGCCCAATTTTGGCACATAAAGATCACACTGAATGATCACAGCAACCGGAACCAATCTTCTGGGTGGGCCAAGCCCTGCCTCCTGGCTTCGGCAGTCGATACTGCCTAGTCAGAACCGACACCACCCACTGCAGAGAGATTCCTCCAGGTCAGCGGAGAGCTGCTGCAGATGAGGGACAGGAGGGGGGGTCAGGGGCCGGAGCACACTGGGACCAGTGAAACCAAGTAAAACCTTTCCCACGCAGCTGGACAGCGTGAGTCGTACGAGCAGCAACCTGGAACGGGCCAGACCAGCGAGGCTCCTGCCACTTTCTCTTATACACCTTCAGCCAAACTCGTCCAGCCTCGGAAGCAGACGCCGCAGGTCCCTGCACGTCACGGGGAGCCGGAAGGAAGGAGGAGACCAGGCCCTTCAGCTGCTGATGATCACCTCGAGGATCTGGATCAGGATCAGGATGGGGCGAAACCTGTGGTTCTCTGCCAGCCCAAGGACCAGGGAAGATCCTGCCTGTAAACATCTCATAAGGAGTAAGACCTTTCGTCCTACAGACAGATGATCTGATGGCCATCAGAGCAATAGGGAGAGCATCTAGCCAATTAAGCCCCGTCTGAGCTGAAATCTTTGCCAGCTTCAACTTTAAAGTAGAATTAGAACGCTCGACAACACCTAGCGATTGCGGATGATAAACAGTGCCGAACTTGTGGGTTATTCCCATCTGTTCCTCAACCTGCCGGAGATGTTTATTTTTAAAATGTGTGCCATTGTCAGACCTGACCTTAGTCGGAAAGCCATGGCACGGAATCCAGTGGTTAATCAAAGATTTCACCACCGTTTGAGAAGTCTCCCGTCTAGCAGGAAAAGCAGAAAGCCAAGAGGTCAATGAATCAATAATCACTAACAGGTATCGGAAACCCCTAACAGGTGTCCCCATATCTGTATAATCGATCACGATCTCCTCGCCAGGCCTGCACAAGTCCTGGAAGGCTCCCATTTCTGGCTTGATAGTAGGCCTAGGATTAAATTGACCACACACCACACATTCACTCAAAAAACTCTTAATCATATGTGGCAGGAAAGGATGCCACCAAAAACAAAGATTACGTTTCATCTGAGTGTATGACACATGTGCCACACCATGAGCCTCCTGAAAAAGGGTGGGTTTTAACGCGGCAGGTAAAACCAAATGGCCATCAGGCCCACGCCAAAAACCATCAGCAAAAACAGCACCTCTATCCTTCCACATAGTCATCTCCTGTGGCGCAGCAGCCTGCTGCGCCAACTGCAATTCCTCAGTAAAACTGTCTGACAGTTCCTGTGCTGACGTGACAATCAGCTGTGTGTGGACACGTGACAGGTAACCCGCTGCCTCTTTTGCAGCCAAATCTGCCGCAGCATTTCCACGCGCATCAACAGTGTCAGCCTTGCTGTGACCCTTACATTTAAGAACAGCAAGGTTAGCTGGTAACATGACAACATCCAAAAGCTCCATAATGTCTGCATGATGCTGTATAGGCTTACCAGTAGTGGTAACAAAACCTGCTCTTTTCCACTGTGGTAATTCATAATGTATGACAGAAAACCCATGGTTCGAATCAGTGTAAATCGTCACATCTTTATCTCTGCCCCATTTGCATGCTTCAATAAGAGCCCTTATTTCAGCACGCTGTGCGCTCTGCTTGCCGTCAAGCCTCCCTGAAACCACAGTCTGTAATGAATCCCCATTTTGCTCTACAATTGCAAAACCTGATCTCAACTGGCATTGCGAATCCCTAAAACAGCAACCATCTGTATAGAGCACAACACCTGAAGGCAAAGGATCAGATCGCAAATCAGGACGTATTTTTTGAGCAACCGTATTCAGTCTGACACAGTCATGCTGCTCTCCAGAGGTGGTCATTTGGTCAGCCATGTTTATGCCTTCATGCGTAAAAATAATGTTCGGTGCTTCCAAAACTCTGCTAATTCGCTGTTGACGCAAAGCTGAAAGAGTAAACATCTCAGAATTAACCAATGCCATGACTCCATGAGATGTCAAAATATGAAGTGGATAACCCCTGACAATGTGTGATGTCTTTTCCACTAGATGAGCTATACCTGCTGCATGTCTCGTGCAAGGTGGCTGTCTCATTTCAATAGCTTGCAGCTTTATGCTAAGATACATAAGAATGTGTCTCTGACCACACTTTTTCTGAAACAAAATGCCATTAACAATCCCATCTGTCTCTGATGTGTTGAGAAAAAATGGACATGTATAGTCAGGAGTGGCCAAATCAGCTGCTTGTGCCAGAGCCTGTTTCAACCTAATAAATGCCTCCTCAGCTGGTATATCCCATACTAATTTAGCATGTAGATTCTTCATACCATGAGCATTCACAAGCGCTCTGAGTGGTGTGGTTAGGTTCGTGTAATGAGGCACATAATGTCTGGAAAAATTTGTCAGTCCCAGAAATGACAGCATTGATTTAACCGTGAGAGGTTTTGAATGAGCCAAAATAGCATTTTTGTGGGTATCAGTCAGTCCAGCGCCTTGAGCTGTCACCTTCCGCCCCAGGAACTGGACCTCCTGTCTGACCAACTGAAGCTTATCACGGGAGACTTTATAACCCTCTCTCCCCAGATGTTGTAACACAGCCAGAGTAGCTGCTATGCATGATTCAACAGTAGGGGCCGCCAAAATTAAATCGTCCACATACTGGGTCAGAACACAGCCTGGAGGGAGCTGTACAGTGCTTAATGACTGCTTCAAAACCTGATTAAACAAACCTGGACTCAAAGCGAAACCCTGCGGAAGCCTACTATAACGTAGCTTCCTTCCTCTGAATGTAAATGAAAAAACATCCCTGACAGAAGGATGGAGGGGTAAACAGAAAAACGCGTGAGCCAAATCTATGCAGGTAAACCATTTCAAATCAGGTGTAAGAGATGCCAAAGCCGTATACGGATTGGGCGTAGCAATGGGAGGGGTTTTGAGGGCCTCATTGACAGCACGCAAATCATGTGCCATTCTGTATTTACCAGTACCTTGTTTTTCTACAGGAAGAATAGGGGTGTTATATGGAGAATCCGATGGTTCTAAAACTCCTACTTAAAGTAACCCTGCAATAGTGTCTGCAATACCTTCTTCAGCCTGAGGTTTATGTGGATACTGCGGACGCCAAATTGGATCAGAATGTTTCATCTCAAATGTGATGGGTGTTGTATGCACTAGACCAACATCAGTGGGACCATCTGACCACAAAGAGTCAGGCACGACCTTCAACGCCTCCACTGCATCAGGATGATCTGTTTTTTCTCTGCCATGATTTCTAGAAAGCTGCAAATGTTCCAAAAAAGTAGTGTCTGAAAGCTGCGTGTCTATTTTGTACATCTGAGAAGAAGGAGAAAAACAGACCGAAGGTATCTGGGTAGGAACCCAATCCTTTAATGCAACTCCCCTTTTAACCATTCCCCCCAAATCTTTAGCTTGATGTTTTGGATGCAACAATAGCGATATGTGCGGAAGTGCTTCAGCTTCCATCATATACCATTTATGCTGCTCTGAAGTCAGATCAGCAAACAGTGCAACACCCTCCTTCCCCACAAAGCATGGACCCGAAGCCACAGACCAAGTTTGTCCTTCAAGTTCTGTTTCAAATTTTTCCTGACACAAAGTAGGATCGCCCCTCTCATATAGGAGGGTTACATGTAATGGGTCAGGCGGTGGAACAAAAGGCTGGAGTTCAAGCAGCCACGGCTTCCAGCATCTCAGAAATTCAGCCGCAGAAGATTCACTTGCAGACATCGTAGTCAATCTGGCCCAGAAAACATCAGCCACTTGTGAAGTGTCATCTTTCAGCAAAAATTGACCACTCATGGTGTCACAGCAATGTGTATGTCCATTCGGAAAAGTCACCATAAGTCCATCAGGGGTACACAGGATAGTAGCACCCAGTTTGATAAGCAGATCTCTGCCTAACAAGTTGACAGGAGTGGTCTGAGCAATGACAAAAGGATGTGATAGTCTTTGACCTCCCACCGCAACAGGCAATGGTTGAGTGACAGGGAGAATCATCGGAGCCCCAGAGATGCCCATCACAGACACTGTGTTCCCAGAAAAATTGACGTCTGGTAAAACTCTGTCCAGCGTGCTGAAAGTAACACCAGTGTCCACCAAGAATGGCAATGAATGTCCATATATGTCCATTGTGAGCATTGGATCCCCCTTAGTCCTGCTCACCAAGGTACTCTGCGGGCATTGTCAAAACTGAGGCCCCCCCTGTCCTCCTTGATAGGAGGGAGGAACCATATGCTGATTCGGAGAAAAATGTGAAGGTGGCTGACCGGGAGGAATAGCGCCCCCTCGTGGATGTGGACAGTCCTTCACCCAGTGCTCATTTGAGCCACACCTCCGACAACCGTCAGCACCTGGCTGCCCTCTTCCCAGGCCTCTATTACCACCAAACCTGGCCCTTCCACGTGACCGTCGCCGAGAGTGCCATGTCCGATAAGGAGCAGCAAATGGCTGATTCGGTGCGGCTGCAGCATACATTACAGGAAAGGAAGGCAACACTGTAGCTGATCCAACAGTCGGCGCTGCTTTAGCCACCATCTGCTTCACTTTTTTTGACTGATGAAAGTCACCCAATTTATTCTGAGCCTCCTTTAAGTGGAGCCTCAGCAAAGCAGTCTCCATTTTCTTATTCTCCGCAGCATCCCTTAACGCAGAATCTTGAGCTTCTTGTAAATAATGTGTTATGTGTCTCTCCCATGTAGGCTGATCATAAATATGTGAATCAGGATTACGTTTCATTAGTGTAGCAACAGACTCTGGCATGCCCGCTAAAACTGCTTCTCTAAACCAGTTTCTGTTATTCCCGGCATCTCTGGGATATTCGCCAGTAACGTCAACCCATTTATCTTTACATTTAGCAAGATATTCTGCGGGAGTTACATCAGTTGACCAAGGAAATTTCAAAATCTTAGAGGCGGGCGGGGTAGGATACTTTCTCCTGACCCACTCAGCAAGTTCAGGCGCGTGAAGCGCAAAAGGGACTTCATCTAGTATTTGCACTAAGTTGCACTGGAGCATCATTTCATTATAGTCTGTTAATGTCAACATTCTGCCCATAATTGCTTTCCAGTCCCCCACCGCTAGTGTTTGGCCTGAAGTCAGCTGATTTAATTTGTTTATCCAACAGTTTCCACCACCAGTCAAAGCGGGGAGTTGCAGAGTGATTGCAGAAATGTCAGCCAGCCTCCATGGTTTGTAAATTACTGAACCATCCGATGCTCCCACTAAAGGAAACATTAAATTAGTGCCCCCATGTGTTCTGGTATTCTGATAAACCCCCTCGCCCTGGTCAACTCTCAACGTCTGTACGTCGTTAACCTGTCCAACTGTTGCACATTCATCACGTTTAGTGGGGCTGGTACTCCCCCGAAGGTCAGCAGCCTGCCCTCGCACCAAAGATGTTAATCTGTCCTGATCCTTAAGGACCCCATCCATCTGTTGTTGAACTTTATTTAACCTGTGTTCGTGCTGCTCTATCTCCTCCATTAATCTACCATTGTAAGCCAAAAACAATTTATCAGTCTCCTGTTCTGTTCTGTTTATAACTAAGTTCAACAACTGTCTGTCCTCCTCCGCAGTGTGTGCTACAGTTCCTTTACCGGTGACCTCAAAATGCAATTTATAATCCTGTCCCTCATCGTCCACCTTCAGATCACCCTGTGGTTTATTAGTTAATGGGTCATGGGCCACAGACCTCTTTGATGGGCCACTCCAGTGTAAGACTGCAGTGTTTGAAGGGAGGGGGGAAGCGGGGGAAGCAGGAGAGGTACCCAGAGAGGGTGGTGCACACCTCTGTGATGTAGCCTGCGTGCTTTGAAGTATGCTCTGGCCATCGTCAGTTTCCAACCCCCAAGAAATGTTTGTTTTACCAGATGTAGACAAGACGGGATACATATTTTGATAAGGCGGAGGAGTCTGGTCTGCCGAATAAACACTATCTGCAGTAACACACAAATGATCAATGCCTTGACCCGTTAAACCCCATGTTTTCCACATTTTCTCAGTTTTTAAGCATCTCTTCTTAGCACCAGTGATGCTCCTAGCTGTTTTAGCTTTTTCTGCAAAACGCTTTCCTTCCTCAAAACACATCTGTGAGAGACACCTCTTATGTTCACCACTAGCAGCATGCCGAGACCACATGGCCTTCATGTCGGCTTGAAACTGCTTTTTATCTGTTTCACCGGGCTTATCAACTAATACAGAATATAGTTTTGAAATGTATACTAACAATTGGGCATCTAACGTGCGCCACTCCTGTCCCAATGGAGCAGGAAGCAATTTATATTCGGCTGCCATTGAAAGTTTAAAACAAAATCCAAAATGGATTAAAATTGAAGTAGGCAATTTGTAATAACTCTGTAAATTATTTATTTTAATTGAAAAACTATCAATTAGTAGGCCAAATTTATCCCAATATCAATGCAGTTAATAGTAAAGACAGGCAGTATTTTATTTAACTTAGTTATTTTTATTCTTTATAGTGAAGTGGTTTATGTATTATTTTAGTCATATAACATTAACCTTAATAATGATTTATGCAAAGCCGAAACGAAGGAAATCTAAAAAGGTTTATAACGAACTTTTTATTTTCTCATTAATTTATTTATATACTGAGACATCAGCTGTTTTGTCTAAAACACAAAGAATTTTAATGAAGTCCGGCCGGCGGCAAAACCCGCGACGGACACTTCCACGAATCACACAAAGAAATAGAATTCTCCCAATATAAAAGCAGTCTCATTTATCATTAAAACAAACCGAAAAAATATCTGAAAAACTAGCTTTGTAACACAATCGTAGATCGTTTTTACAAAAAAGAAGTCGACCGAAGTTAGCGGACCCAGTCAAACACAATAGAACTTCCGGGTCACCACGCGGAACGGAAAAAAAACAAACAACCGGGACAAAGACAGCTAATTCTTCACTACAATGTTAAACCGAACAAACTGTACTCATAAGTAAACCAACCAAAGACAAAAACAAAATGCCTCCAGCAGAACCACACTTCGTCTCCAAAAAACTCTAATAGCTGTTTAACCGTGTCAAACAAATACCGGTCGGAAGCTAGGCTACCAGAGACTAGCTGTAAGCATGAGCACCCCAGCTCAATCTGAACAAAACGGTGCCGCTTCGTTACAATAAAAAGTTATTTTATATATATATTCTAAAGAGTTTACTACCAGTTATCCATAACAATAGTCGTATATATGTGTTAAACAATGCTTTAGACGTGTTCACGTAAGTGTACAAGGTTGAACGCCTTTATTCCAGGCGAGACTCACACACACTGTATGTTAGCTGTAAGGTAAATATGGTGGTACTGTAACTAACCGAAAATGATACTTCCCATTATTCCTCTACAATGCCAAGCTTCTACGCAATCTGCACAAACAGAAAACGAGGGCATCGACTAGGCGTTTAAAATTCGCAGAGGAATTATGGTTTTAGATTCAGTCAGTTAGGTCCCCTAAATGAGGAGTTTATATGAGGCCGGTGTGCAAAAAGCTACCTAGTAGCTTTCTTCCCTAGCCTCCACTCCGTCCAAGCACACCCACAATCACACCAAAACAAATACAGTAATTTTACAATATTTATCAAACACTAACCTCAAACCGGGCCGACCAAAAACTGGACCATAATCACAATCCCACTTTCGCAGTGCTCAGCTGCACGTTTGGAATACACGCAGCCCCCTCCCAGGTCAGACGTCCAGCAGTCAGAGGGCTCCCGGGCCCTGCCTGCTGCTATGTCGCTCGTAGCCTGGGAGCGTCCAGAAAAGCGTCCTGTTCTGGGTAGAGTGGCCAACTCGTCAAGTATCGATCCGCACCGTGGTCGGCCCTCAACCAAAAAAACAACACATCAACATTAAACGGAGAACGGTTAGATCAATCAATACCTATTAATTTGGTGTTAGCGCTGTTCCAGATTGATACAAAACCACCCGGGTGCTGATTTAGCAAGGATCAATCCAGTCGCTCTCCGATTCTCTGTTGAACTCCAAGGAAAAAAAACACAAAATTACTGCAATGTCACAAACACACGCATCAACCAGTTATACCACACTTTACTCACACTCAATCTCTCCCAGCTCCGAAACAACCTAAGACCGAATTACGGAGCACGCATCCTCCACCATGTGTTAGCTCCTCGTTCCCATGCGATCGGCACTCGCTTCCGGAGAGTGTAGGGGGCGCCAACATTTACCCCGGCGGGAGTTTTTCAAAATAAAATCAGAGCTGAGAGACAGAGATGGAAATGATGCACAGACACAGAATTTCTGTTTCACACTCATACACACCTGCAGGTGGAGAACAGTCAGAACTGAGTTGAACTGAACTGAACTGTCGTATACAGGGGTGTACCATTTTTATTAAAGAAGAACAAAGAACGTAGTCACATGTCTATTCTCCTCCCCCTAGATTTTATTACACCAAACGTTTATTCTCAAGGTTTCATGAGTTATCGCTGTAACAGGTCACGGTATGGTGCTGTCTGGGCGTACTCCCATATCCCGTCCGCGTTTCTTATCTCCGCATCCCACTTTTACAACGTGCAATAAACTGAGCCTAGAGTTTTACGACTTAAAAGCTTAACCCCATAAACCATACTTGACAAAACATTTCCACTTTGCTGTTACTATGCATGTTTCCTGGATCATCTCAGAGAGATATATTATAAAGCAGCCACTGCATAAGGAAGATGTAAAGCTGCTAGTTTTTGTAGATTAAGTATTTTTTCTCTCTCTCTTGTGACGGAAAAGATAAAAGATACCTAAATACTCTCATGTTTTACAAATGTAGAATATAAATTGGCTGATGTAGTACGTCAAGAAAGATTCCACATTTGTTTTTTGTTTTTTGATTTATAAAGGATTTAAGAATTTTTACAAAAACACAGTGGGACAAATGAGGTCAGACCATAAAGACAAGAACAAAAGGAGCAGACAGAATAAAAGAAAAAAGTGTGCTCTTCTTGAATAGAGCAGAAAAGAATGAAACAGGTGGTATATGTACATGTCAATCTTTGATCCAATGAGTCCAATCCAAATTAAGAGAGATCGGAGAACCAACACTAGGGCGGGCCAGTTCATTGGTAATATTGACAACATAATCAGGACCCAAGATGT
>JAPXFQ010002349.1:0-137500 GCA_028564705.1 Apricaphanius iberus
TCCTCGGGAGGAATCCAGAGGCGTTCCCAGGCCAGCTGGGAGACATAATCCCTCCAGCGGGTCCTGGGTCTTCCCCTGGGTCTCCTCCCGGTGGGACGTGCCCAAAACACCTCACCAGGGAGGCGTCCAGGAGGCATCCTGACCAGATGCTCGAGCCACCTCAACTGGATCCTCTCGATGTGGAGGAGCAGCGGGTCTACTCTGAGCCCCCTCCGGATGACCGAGCTTCTCACCCTATCTCTAAGGGAGAGCCCTCCAGCCTACGGAAGAAACTCATTTCAGCCGCCTGTATCCGCGATCTCGTTCTTTCGGTCACCACCCAGCGTTCATGACCATAGATGAGGGTAGGAACGTAGATTGACCGGTAAATTGAGAGCTTTGCATTTCGGCTCAGCTCGCTCTTCACCACGACAGACCGGTACAGCGCCCGCATAACTGCAGATGCCTTACCAATCCGTCCATCGATCTCCCGCTCCATTTTTCCCTCATTTGTGAACAAGACCCCCAGATACCTAAACTCCCCCACTTGAGGAAGGACCTCATCCCCGACCCGGAGAAGGCACTCTACCCTTTTCCGGCTCAAGACCATGGTCTCGGATTTGGAGGTGCTGATCCTCATCCCAGCCGCTTCACACTCGGCTGCGAACCGCTCCAACGAGAGCTGTAGATCACGTTCAGATGAAGCCAACAAGACCACATCATCTGCGAAAAGCAGAGACCCGATCCTGAGGTCACCAAAACGGATCGCCTCAACACCTTGGCTGCGCCTAGAAATCCTGTCCATAAACATTATGAACAGGACCGGTGACAAAGGGCAACCTTGGCGGAGTCCAGCTCTCACTGGAAATGAGTCCGACTTACTGCCGGCAATGCGAACCAGACTCTGACACCGTTCATATAGGGACCTAACAGCCCGTATCAAAGGGCCTGGTACCCCATACTCCCGGAGTACCCCCCACAGGACACCCCGAGGGACACGGTCGAACGCCTTCTCCAAGTCCACAAAGCACATGTAGACCGGTTGGGCGAACTCCCACGCACCCTCCAGGACCCTGCCGAGGGTGTAGAGCTGGTCCAGTGTTCCACGGCCAGGACGAAAACCGCATTGTTCCTCCTGAATCCGAGGTTCGACTATCCGTCGGACCCTCCTCTCCAGAACCCCCGAATAGACCTTACCAGGGAGGCTCAGAAGTGTGATCCCCCTATAGTTGGAACACACTCTGTGGTCCCCCTTTTTAAAGAGGGGGACCACCACCCCGGTCTGCCAATCCAAGGGAACTGCCCCCGATGTCCACGCAATATTGCAGAGCCGCGTCAACCAACACAGCCCTACAACATCCAGAGCCTTGAGGAACTCCGGCCGAATCTCATCCACCCCCGGTGCCTTGCCACCAAGGAGCTTTTTAACAACCTCAGTGACTTCAGCACCAGAGATTGGAGAGCCCGTCCCAGAGTCCTCAGAATCTGCTTCCAAACAGGAAGGCGTGTCGGTGGGATTGAGGAGGTCTTCGAAGTATTCCATCCACCGACCCAAAACGTCCCGCGTTGAGGTCAGCAGCTCACCGCCCCCACTGTAAACAGTGTTGGTGGCAGACCGCTTCCCCCCCCTGAGATGCCGGATGGTGGACCAGAATCGCTTCGAAGCCATACGGAAGTCGTTCTCCATGGTCTCTCCAAACTCCTCCCACGCCCGAGTTTTTGCCTCAGCGACCATCCGAGCCGCACTCCGCTTGGCCTGCCGGTACCTATCAGCTGCTTCCGGAGTCCCACAGGCCAAAAAGGCCCGATAGGACTCCTTCTTCAGCTTGACAGCATCCCTCACCGCTGGTGTCCACCATCGGGTTCGAGGGTTGCCGCCGCGACAGGCACCGACTACCTTACGGCCACAACTACGGTCAGCCGCTTCGACAATGGAGGCACGGAACATGGCCCATTCAGACTCAATGTCCCCCGCCTCCCCCGGGACGTGTTTGAAGTTCTGCCGGAGGTGAGAGTTGAAACCCCTTCTGACAGGAGACTCCGCCAGACGTTCCCAGCAGACCCTCAAAACACGTTTGGGCCTGCCAGGTCTGTCCGGCGTCCTCCCCCACCACCGGAGCCGACTCACCACCAGGTAGTGGTTGGTGGATAGCTCCGCCCCTCTCTTCACCCAAGTGTCTAAAACATGCGGCCGCAGGTTCGATGAAACGACAACCAGGTCGATAATCGAGCTGCGGCCTAGGGTGTCCTGGTGCAAAGTGCACACATGAACACCCTTATGCTTGAACATGGTGTTTTTTATGGACAATCCATGATGAGCACAGAAGTCCAACAACAAAACACCGCTCGGGTTCAGATCGGGGGGGCCTTACCGCCCAACCACGCCTCTCCAGGTCTCACTGTCACTGCCCACGTGAGCGTTGAAATCCCCCAGCAGAATGAGGGAGTCCTCAGAAGGAGCACTCTCCAGCACCCCCTCCAAGGACTCCAAGAAGGGTGGGTAATCTGAACTACCGTTTGGTGCATAAGCACAAACAATAGTCAGAACCCGTCCCCCCACCCGCAGGCGGAGGGGGGCTACCCTCTCATTTACCGGGGTAAACCCCAACGTATAGGCGCCGAGATGGGGGGCAACAAGTATGCCCACCCCAGCTCGGCGCCTCTCACCGGGGGCAACGCCAGAGTGGAAGAGAGTACAACCCCTCTCGAGGAGACGGGTTCCAGAGCCGGCCATGCGTCGAGGCAAGGCCAACGATGTCCAGTCGGAACCTTTCAACCTCGCACACCAGCGGTAAAGCTAGCTCGGTTAGAACATTTAGTAGGCTATAGCAGCTTCAATATACATGGATAAAATTTTTACTTCGAGTTCTTATAATAGAAGAAATCATATTTATCAACTTGTTTTATAATAAAGGTTTAATTCAATTCAGTTTTCAATTCAGTTTATTTATATAGCGCCGTTTCACAACATGTCATCTCAAGGCACTTTACAAGAAGAGTTATTACAATACAATGTTTAATTTATGAAATAGAGAACCACAGAAGATTGCGTCGTGTAATTCTCAGCAACCCCTCACATTGAAATATACATGTGAGACCGTTAGTGTGACTTTTTTGTACCAAGTGATTTTATACAGGAGTCTTAATTATTCATGATGGGTTTGATTATTTAATAGTTGTTTGGTCAACAAACATATAGAGAAACTTATATCTTCGTTTCTTTTGAAAAATCATAAAACGTATCAAGTTTGTGTCCTTTTTTAATATTATTTTAAAAAGCTTTTTACTAAAGGAAAACATATTCAAAGTGATCACCAAAAAATCCCTTTAGATTATACAACTTTAATTTTGTTTGGCAATAGACAATTATTTAAAACAACCCCAGAAGCAAATATTCCACACAAAAAATAAATGACCAATAATTTTAGTAGTTAAATTGCAAACAAAAAAGTAGAAAGTTGAAACCTCTAGAACAGAGCCCCAACTTTTTCACTCAGAGGGCCAAAATGAAATTCTATCTTAGCGCCATGGGTCAAATCTAATGTTTTACACAAAATGCAAATACTAATAGTATAGTACTTTTAATTAATATACAGTTATTATACATTAATTTTATTTACAAAGTAAATACACAAAATATGACAAACAAGTCATACGTAGAGATTTACAACAGATATCCAACCATCAGTATTTTAATGATGACAGGGACAATAATACATTTTTTTTTAAATGTCTTGTCTGTGTGCCACTGACAATGCTGCTCCATGCAGGCTGCTTAAACAAGCAACCCATGAACTTGGAGGTAGTTTGCTGCAGCAAGGGCTCATGGGACATTGAATAAATTGATCAAATATGACTATTTGTTGTCTTTTAAAGTCTGCAAATGTAAATATGGGCACTAGGGTTGTCACGGTTAAAATTTAACCTCACGGTTATTGTGACAAAATTATCACAGTTTTCTGTGTTATCGCGGTATTTTTTTAAAGGGTATGGAATATGTTTAGAAAGCATCGATAGTCTTACACAAACTTAAACGGTTTTGAAAAAGTGTATGTTTTTATTATATTTAAAATGATACAGACAAAAGCCTGATCAAGAGTGCAACTTTTCACATCATAGTGAAGGAACAAGGGTTGATCATGCAAATCATTATTGCTGTACATATCAATAAACATACGGGTTTGCTTATAACTTTTTTGTTGCCAAATCAAAAAAACGATTGGCTAGAAATTCATTATCTTACAGGGGCATAAGAAGTTAAAGGTATATTTGCTGTTGATTCCAATATTTCATGATAACTATGTGGTGTTGGTCATTTCGAGGGTATTACATGTACTAATTATAGCGCCAGAAACATGTTAAATTATTCTCGGACATCTAAATAATCCCTCTATATCAGGAAAATATATTCCTGTTTGTGTCCTTCCAATGAGCTTTTCCAGATTTTGGAAAATGTCATCAGGCAGTAATCATTGTTAAATTAATAATTCAGCGAGAGACAATCGATTGCATTGGCGACCAAATAAACTAAACTCTTATCTGCACCCTGAGAGATCTCTTCAAATAACCAAAATACGTCCATACTTCTTAATATCTTCTTTGAGGGATGATAAATGTTATAAATGCTGCCGTCCCTTCCTTCGACCATCATTTCAGCTTAGAGAAAGTTTTGGTAGTAAAACTAGGCAGGTGCGGCAATTTTAGGAGACGAGACGATGGCTGGTAAGGCTCACCATACCTACACCGCGGACGCTGTAATCCAATAAGATAATGTATTTTTTAAAACAATGATGTAATTAATATTCTTAACATTTTTAACGGGGTTTACCGTAACATTGGTAACGTGACATCCCAAATCTACTCCGCATGCCCCCTATACTTGCTTGTATTTCAATTTTAAACCCAATTTGTGTTATTTAATATGTATTTCAAAAAGAGTTTGGTATTGATTCAATTTGTTTAACAAATTTGTTTTATTTCTGATTCTCAAGAATTAGAGTTGATTATCACGGTCTGATCCGATTCAGTCTGATCGAGTTTGATATTAATATGGGTCAATGCCATAAAAATATTTTTTTTGAGCTATTATCCTAATTATATGCCTGTAATTCAATGAATTAACACTAGGTGAGCAACAGGTTACTAGGAGAAACTTTAAGACACAAGACTGCAAAAGACCATCTGGAATTTTCCTTTGTATTTTAGCTGTAAAAAGGGCAAACTATTCCAAACAAAGTGAATTTTTAAACCTGTGTGGGTCTTCTCTTCACAATTCATGTTCGCTTTGGTGGTAAAATATTTCCCACAAATTAAATGAGAAAGGCTTCTCACCTGAATCAGTTCTGGTATGTTTGTGAAAACTGTATTGTTTTGGAAAGAGGGTTTGTCTGTAGGTCAGACATTACAACGGTTTTCACCTGTGAAAGGTCCCATATGAGGTGTTAAATCTAATTAATTTCTATATCACAGATCCCACACAAATACAAATGTTCACCTTTATTAATTCTTAGGTGATTAAGGGTCTATGATTAACAGTTTTTCCACAAGTCTGGCAAAAAAGCAATTGTTCACATAAATAGACTCTTTTGGTAGTTTAAATAATCTTTTGATGTAAAAGTTTTTTCACATGTTTTACATGGATAAGGCCACTAATCTGTGTGAACTCCCATGTGACTAGTCAAAGCTCCTTTCTGAGTAAAACGTTTGCCACAAATTGTACAAGAGTAAGGCTTCTCACCTGTGTGAATTCTCATGTGACTAGTCAAAGCTCCTTTCTGAGTAAAACTTTTGCCACAAATTGTACAAGAGTAAGGCTTGTCACCTGTGTGAATTCTCATGTGACTAGTCAAAACTCCTTTCTGAGCAAAACCTTGGCCACAAATTTTACAGGAGAAAGGCTTCTCACCTGTGTGAACTCTCATGTGACAAGTTAAGGCTCCTTTCTGAACAAAACCTTTGCCACAAATATTACAAGAGAAAGGCTTCTCACCTGTGTGAGTTATCATGTGAAAAGTCAAAATTCTTTTCTCATTAAAACTTTTGCTACAAATTGAACAAGAGAAAGGCTTCTCACCTGTGTGAAATCTCATGTGACTAGTCAAACTTACTTGGTGACTATAACTTTTGTCGCACATTGAACAAGAGAAAGGTTTCTCACCTGTGTGAGTTCTAATATGAGCTGTTAAATTGTGTATATACTTAAACCTTTTTCCACACATTAAACATGGAAAACGCTTCTCATCTGTGTGACTTTTTAAGTGTTGAGTCAACGTACTATTCTTAGGATAAGAGTCACCACAAATTTTACCAAGACACAAATAGTTTTCTGTGTGAGTTTCCTCTTTATCTCGTTTTGATGCAGAGTCTTCATGATGGTTTCCTTCTTGATCCAGGTTCTCAGTTTCATTGTGGTTCGGAGAGATGACTTGGTTACTGATTGGTTCTGGTTTAATGTGACCCTTTTCTAAATGTGTGGGAGTCACCATGAATACATCTTCAGTTTCCTTTTTCAATAAAAGTTGCCCTGTATGCTGATCTACGCAGAGCTCCAATGGTTCCTCTTTTATCCAGGAATGTTCTGGTTCTTGCTGCTCTTCTTTCACCTTCAGAGGTTCTGATTCCTTCTGGTCCAAACTGGAATCCCTCTCCTGTTTACAGAGCTGCTGGTCAGAGAAAACCTCCTCTTTCCAAACATGATCCAGTAGATGGTCTGGAGAAACAAACAAGAAAAAAGCTTTTGAATGTAGGTTGTGGAAAACAGTTTGTTTTAATAATTCCATACATATGAAAATACTATGAAAACTATTTAGTCCTAAAATTAGCTTAATCTGTAAATGGCCTAAAATATAAAACCATATTTCTATCCAATAGTCTGCGAAGAAAAATTTCCATTCTGTAATTAGATGGAATTCTAAATCTCCATAAACACAAAAGTATTTTCTATGATAATTACATTTAGGTTGAGCTCTTTAAGAAATACGGGCTTTCTTAAAACTTCAACAGTGATACTGTAGACTGATACTGACAGATTGCAGTAACTGAATGACTGACAATAGTGTCAGTCAGTACATTTAAATTCAGCAAGAGAAAGTAAATGTATTACCTTTGTATGAATGAAATCAGTGTTTTGAAATGCGTGTATACCTTAGCCTGGCTTGATTCAAACTGAATTGGAGTTAAGTTACCCAGATAATAAGATTAAGAATCGGACTTCTCTTCAACCAACCCAACCCATCACCCCCCACCCCCACAACTTCTTCACATGCGTGAAAATGGCATATTTTGAAGTGCAACCCTTTGGACCAGCGTCGAGGTGCGTATATTCAAGCGTACAACTAGGGGTGTACAGCGCTTTTTGGTCGCTTCAAATGATTTCAGTGTGAACGCACTGTTAAGAAAAAAATGCCTGTGTAATAGAGCTGTTGAAATTAATTATTTAATCGATGCATCGCAGTGCAGACAAAAACAATGCTGCATCGCTGCAGTGTCCCACCATAATCGATTATAACGATATAAGAACTCACTGCAGCACCCCGTCCTGCCTTCTCCCACGTAGGGCTGGCAAGTACAGCTTTGCCTTTACTATGATCCACTGCAATCATTACAGTATGGTAATATTTGTGCCAGTCACGTAAGAACACAGTGATCAATCTTTGCAGTGAGACAAATGTGGGAGCACACGCGTGACTGAACAATAATAAATTATGTGCAAATGACTGTGCGCTGACTGATTGACCTAACCCTGTCTGCCCTCACATTCTGTCTGCTCCTCAATGCTGTTTCTGCTGGTGCGCACTGCTCAGACAAAGTACATGACGAGAAACAAAACGGGAAAACAAAATAAATAAGGGCCTGCAGGGGACTGGCAATGACATTGGAGATAGATACCCCCACCTCGACCCTGCAGAGGATGGTTGAGTATAAAGGATGGATAGATGGATGGAATAATACAATTAACACTTGAACTTTGTAGTCTAAGACAAGTTAGGCGAGCATACAAATATGATTTAATACTATGAGCATTTATTTTTCTTTTGGAGTAAAATCCAGATTAAAGAAGATTACATATGAAACCAGAAAATATGAAAATAGTTGAACAGGTATGTGGCTCTGACTGCCCCCCCCCCCTACCGCCTAAATTTTTTATCACCCCTTTTATTTATTTTTATTTTATTTCCCTTTTTATTTCCTTATTTAAATGTTTTCCCCGGTAGTGATTTCATGCATACTACTTTATACCAGTTGGATTTCCGAATCTCCTCTCTTTGGACTATGTTATCAAGGACTGAGGATTACAAAATGGCCCTTTGCTCTGCCGAAGTTTTTCAGGAACTATTACAAAGAATGTATGACATGGAAATGAAAATTCGGCACCTTGAGGAGAGCACACAAAATAAAAAAGCTCTGCTGTTGGCATGCGGATTTCAAGTGGCTGGCAGTCCGATGCCAGCTACGCACAATGTGACCCATCCAAACAGACAGTGTTTATTGGGAAGAACTATATAGCTCTCCACTCGACTTAACCGTGTCTGATATCTGATGTCGACCAGACACCACTACCAGATTTCATAATCACGGCCAAAATGTGTCCAGTCACTCTGACTCTGAAAGTAAAATAGCGATTATTATAAGCAGTAGATCCTTACAAACTAAATGTACATATAACCGAACAGTAGATAATCTAAACATAATACTGTGCAAAAACAATCTCTCAATCGCTGAAAGAAATATTAAAGCAGCTTCACTAAACATTAGATCTCTATCAGGAAAGTCTCTCCTAATCAATGATTACATAATTACACATTACATAAATGCTCTGTTTCTCTGAGAAACTTGGCTAGCTGGAAATATAGAACAAACTGTACAAATAAACTTGCCCAAATGATTATCACTTCATTAGTGAGACCAGAAAAAACACAAGAGGTTGAGGCCTCACTGCAATCTTCCACAAATCACTAAACAATTGAGCCAAACAAACTCCTATTTCTAAACATATATAGACCACCAAAACCTAACAAACGTTTTAAACGACTTCAATGCCCTTTGCTCTGCAATATGTCTAGACTATGACCAGATAGTAATTGTGGGAGATTTCAACATCCATACTGATAACCCTTAAGATAGCGGAACAAAAGCATTAAGTGATTCCCTCCATAACTTTGACCTAACCCAACGCATTAATAAGCCAATGCACAACCGAGGACACGCCCTGGACCTACTGTACGTATTAGCAAAGACTTAAATATCTCGAACATTGCCGTAACTGATATCACATTATCTGACCATTTATGCATCTCATTTGAAAGCACAATTTTTCCTAAAATATATAATCACAGTATGACCACTGTTAGAAAACTCTCCCTTAAAGAAAACTCACCTGAAATCTTTAAACTGATGTACACTCCTACCGGTAACTGATATTGATATTATCTGACCATTTCTGTATCTCATCTGAAAGCACCATATTTCCCAAAATATCTAATCACAGTAAGACCACTGCTAGAAAACGCTTCCTTAAAGAAAACTCACCTGAAAACTTTAAACTGATGTACACCCCTACCTTAACCAAATCCCCAGCATCCACCAATACACATTCAGTAAAGAAACTGATTGATGATTTTCTATCCAAAATCTCACACGATAGATAAGATTGTGCAACTTAAGGTTAAAACTGTCTCTAGTAAAAAGTCTCAGTGGAGAAACAACCCAATGGTATGTAATGAAAGAAGGGAGTGCTGACGCACTGAGAAAAAATGGCAGAAAACTCGTCTCCAGGTTCATTTTGAGATCAATTAAAGAACTGATGACACAAGGAGACCTAAAAAAAAAACTCAACCATGCATTTATCTTTAGCCGCCTTGATTACTTTAACAGTATCTTCACAGGTCTACCTAAATAATCTATTAGACAGCTGCAGCTGATCCAGAACGCTGCTGAACTAAGACACTGAATTCTTTTAAATATAAAATAAAAACTTACCTATTTAGACTGCTTATAAGTAACTTATACCGTTATTGCTTTACTCAAGTGCTAATGATTTGTTGCTAGCCTATTTTTAAACTTCATACTAATTATTATTATAATGTACCTGTAGTTTATCTAGGGTGGATTGTTGAAGATGTTTTTCAATATTCTGCACCATGTTTGCCCATCAGTAGGAACAAGTGCTGCCATGTTTAAGTATCTGCAGCAGCAGACATTCAGGATATTTGGAGATCGGTTTTCATGAGATTTTCAAAAATAAAGCTCTCCTGTAAAACTTTTACCGCTGTGATTTAAAAAAAAGAGTTATCCCTAAGTCCATAGATAACTGCCCTGTGAGAAATTCACAGTAAAAAGTTAATAGAATTAAAATCAATGGAGAAGAATTTTCATCAGGTAAGACTGCAGATGGTTAGTGAGGTCATTTAAAAAAAAGTTTCCGCCTTAAGCTTGGTTTATGCTTGCCGCATGAACATTCCGCGCGGAAACGAGACGTGCGGAACCGGCCGAGACGCCTTCGAGCAGCGTTTATACTTTTTGCGTCTTGTCCCTGCTGAGAGCCAATATTCTTGACGACTATAGGGGGCAGCATAGGGCTCTAGGGCATGCATACAACACTGCACCATAGTAGAAGTAGTAATCACTGTTGTTTACAAGATGGTGACACCCGTGAGCTTAAACAAAGCAGAACTTTTATGCTGTTTACTTAGGAAAAAAGACGAAAAAGGAGACTGTCCTCTCGTCCATTAAAACACAGTTCATTACAGTGCTCTCCATCGGCCGAATCATGAAGATGTCTATTTACGAACCTCCGGCAATATGAGCTCTTGCCAGTCTGCCATGTTTTTCCGCTTAGTTACAAATTTTCCTAGGTGCGCGGTGCGGAAATTTTGGGGCGGAGAGGCGTGGTTGCTGAAATGACGTAATTTGGCCGCGTGGAGCCGTGAGGACCTCGCGGACGCGGCAAGCATAAACCAAGCTTTATCGGTCCTCTTAACGGTAAAATTAAGGTCGTATTCATCTTTTGTGGCCGATAAAAACACAAGCCAAACACTGTATTGGCAGCCCGCTCCTCCTTAACAAGCACACACCGCGGGAACTGATTGCTGGATGGGCGACTGCTGCACAGCGCTCTCTCTGGAAGCTCAGCTCAAGGAATAGTTACACAGTCAGACCAGTGGCAGAGCGAACGAAACGATCCAAACTTTGGCTTCGTTTTACAAAAATAGAAGCCGACAATTCACGCTGTCACAAACGCAATAAAAGCTTTGCTTGCAAAGGCCAGAACCAGAGTAATTTGACCAAACACCTTGCTAAACACCTTGCAGCAGGAAGCAGCGGTACAGAAAATGGATGGGTGGATGTTATATTGTTGTTCTCAATATTCTCAAGGCTTATTTTGCACTATAAACTTTAGCATTCATAATCTTTCATTTTGGCTCTTACTTGCATTTTTTTTACAGGGAGGTTATGTTTGATTTTTTTATTTTTATTTGAATACCTTAAACTTTTTTAAATAGAGCAGATAGCATTTTTAGTTTTGGATATATAAAATAATTTGCTTTTATAGCCTAGGGTTTTTATTAAATTATCAATTTCTTACTTTGTATTATGTAGTTATTTATTTTCTGTGCTTTCCTGTTCCAATTATTAAAAAATAAAACAATTATAGTTCATCATTTGTGTTTTTCCCCTTTTGCTTTAGTCTTTCAAAAAAACAAGTACCGGTAAGGATACTGATAAAGTACCGAATTGATGAGGAGTATTGTTAAGAGTAGTAGTATCGATAATTCCTAAACGATACCCATTCCTAGTTATGCATTTTGATTATGTCATCAAACTGTGCCTACATAATTCCCACACTACACCCTACGGTCCTCCACGAAGTGTACTTAGCAGAAGTGAACACAAGGGTTCAACTGCGTAGTGAACAAGTTTGCAAACAACGGCACGATTTGGACGGCGAGCATTACGTCGCCAGCATGTGCTGTATCTCCATGACAACCAAAACGGGGGTGTCGCTTGTGTTATTTTGCTGCTTGATATGAAACATATCTAGCAATTTCTATGGCATGAAGTCCAAAGTTATAGAACTAATTGTATATTTTTATTGTATTTATTTACAGAAAATATTGGCTATAAAGAAAGACTTTTGATTATTTAAAAGAATGTGTTAATTGTGTAATGTATATTTGTAAAACCTGCTGTGTTAAATGAACAGATAATGGAATGTCAGGAGATGTCCTTTTGGTAGTAAAACTACAAAGTGTGCAATTTTAGGATATGAGACTATGGCTGGTAAGGCTCACCATGCCTACACCGCGGACGCTGTAATCCAAGAAGATAATATATTTTTTAAAACCATGATGTAATTAATATTCTCAACATTCATATATAAAACTCTTCGCTCAAGCCCGGATCTTTATTTTTATTTTTTTTCTGCACGTATACCACATGGATACGTTACAAGGAGGGCAGTGCAACCCAGTTGGGTTTATGCAGAGTTCCACTCCACTTGCATGAGAAAACAAAAATGGCATGCAGACAAATAAATTGAATAACAAAAATGTTTTCAGAAACATGATTATCCTAATTAAAGTAACTTAAAGTTACAGATGTTGGAGGATAAAGGTGAAAGAACAAAAGTAAAGAGCAGCATATGAGCGTCAGTAAGACTATAGCATCCTGCAGGGAACTATAACAAAAAACTATCATTGTAAGATCATAAGGTCTTTCAACTGTTTTTTAAAGACAAGCAGAGAAGACATGGATCTTAGGGACAAACTTAATTCACTCCATAGTTGAGGGCCCCTAAAGCGTAGGTCAGTTTTATGACCTGAAGTTCTAGAGAACGGTAAGACAAGATTTAATTCTCTATGTCTTGTTTGATGGATATGAGTATCGGAAATAAAAGTAAAAAAGTGGTGTAAAGCTGAAGTCCGCATCGGTGCAGACTTCAGCGAAGTGCGGAGCGAGGGTGCAGAAGAGGCAGGGCCAGGGGCCGGATTCTCCTCTCTGGAGAATCGGGACACTCTACGCACTTGCGCCCCTCAACGGGAACGTGCAATTGAAGTAAACTAGGGTGCAAGTATTGGGACAGGGCTTGTCTTCAAACACTAATTTTTGAAAGTTTAAAGTTTTTCATTTAGCAGACAAGAAACCTGTTAAACCTGAAGCATTTTTAATCCAAATATATGCTGGTTTCTTTTTTTGTTGCAATATTATATAAATAACAAGTAAAGCAAAAAAGTTTGAACTTTATTAGCATAAGGATCTAATTGAAAATATATGAATCTTTATTTCTGTTTTGGGAATTCTTGTTGCACAATTTTGGAAAAAGATTTGATTATTTAAATGCATTTTGCTAAATAAATGTTCTTTAAATGGCAGTCTAAACCTTATTAAAGTTGTTCTGCAATGTGCCTGGAAGGTGAGAATATTGATTAGAGATCATTTAGACATATCTAAATAAAAATAGAATATACCATAATATATAACATTACCGCACATTCTAATTATATCACTAAATAAACTTGAGACCAAATCGCCCTAAAATGTCAGTATTAGACTAACACCAAACTTTTAGATGGATGGCATCCCTACTTTTGACTCTATCCTCCTATGATGTGCTGCCCCAGCCTTTCTCTCCATCTTTTCATGAGCTCACTAAGAAAACGACCTGAGAGGTCAAGAAAGGAAACACTTTGTGGGGATCCAAGTAACTAATCATCACCACAGAAAAGCCTCTGTGATCTAAACACTGACAGCTGCAACCAGCCTGAGCTACACCTCCCTACTCCACCTACAGCTGTTGCTGTAGTTCAGCTTTTTACTTCCACTCCCAGTGGATTATTATTATTTATTTTTTTTATGAGTCAAAAATAGCCTCTAAAGCCTTTCTACTAATTTATTTTACATTTATGCTTCCATATTCCATCATGGGGTTAGGGCAGGGATCCCCACCTCCAGGGCCAGCATCCTGCAGGTTTTAGTTCTTTCCCTGGTTCAACACACCAAAATCAAATAATGGCTCGTTAGCAGGCCTCTGCAGAACTTTGCAATGCTGAGGAGGAAGTTAGAGAATTTGAATCAGCTGTGTTGGAGCAGAGACACCTCTAAAACTAGTAGGACATCGACCCTGGGTTAGGGTTTCTGACCCCCGGGATCCACGGATCCATCAGCAGAAATCTGAAGACAATCATCCAGTTAGCAGCACAGTCTGTCTAAACGCTGATATAGAATCCCCTCTACCATTTTTAAGAGGCTCTTTTAGAATCGGGGAGTTTGGAACGATGCGCGTTCCCGCGGATCAGGGGACACGCACGCAGACTAACGTAACACCACCACCACTTTATCTAGCACCAGGAGCTAGCTTTAGCTTCGCTGCCTAATCTCCGCTAAAATCTCTCCCCAAATGGTGGATTTAAAGCCGTAATCTCCATCCTGCGTCAACAGTAAACCGTCAGCATCGTTGCTGTTTCCTACCTATCCGGTGTAAGATGATCTGGGGTGTCCGGTTGAAATCCAGCGGCCTGTTCTGATCATCCATCTCTTCCTCGGACTTGAAGATTTCTTTACAATCCGTGAATGTTTCTTCAGCAGGAGTTAACTGCTCGTTGATCAACTCTCGTTGAAGCTGGACTGAAGACATTCTGACTGCAAACACTCACTAATTTAGCCCCCAGATGATCAGACTCTCTAGAATGACTTCATGTGGAGAAAAACAGCTAGCATCACGTTTAGCTTCTGCTTCTTCTTCTTGGGATTTATTGTGGGTTGAAAAACAACGAATCAGTTTTTACCGCCACCAGCTGGTGGAGAGGGGAACAGCAACGTCACTTAAACATAAGATCTTGTCATACAAATGCATTTATTAGATAATGAATCATATCAGAATGTTTACTTTATTGTTTTCTAGTAAAATAAGTATACCCAGTTTAACTTTAATTCTGCTTTGGATTTCAATAAGCTGTCTTCTTTCTTCCTCATTTTCTGACATTCAGAGGTGGAAAGAATACTAAAATGTTCTACTCAAATAAAAAAATACTACTATTGTAATTGTACTTTAACAACTACAAGTAAAAGCAGTCTCAAAATTTACCCAAATAAGAGGTAAAAAGTAGCTTATTTAAAATTTACAGAGTAAAAAGTACTTTTTTTACAGCAGTCGATCCTGAATGGTGCAAAAAGATATTTAGACATAAAGTAGTTGCTTTTTCATAAAATTATTTTTTTCAAAGGGTAATTGTAGATTAACTACTAAGTTCTAAATTAAAACAGATAATACTAACAGTCACAAGTGCCTTGATTTTCCCTTAATGTCCCAAAGAAGATAAAAATGTTGGGCATTAAAAGAATGTAAGACAATTAGGACACAACTATGCCATTCTTTTTATAATACCTATATATATATATATATATATATATATATATATATATATATATATATATATACATACACACTGCTCACAAAATTAAAGGAGCATTTTAAAGAAACACATTAGATACATCAGATCTCTATATGAAGTTGGATATCTATACAAATAATGAAAGGGCAATGTCTTAGGAACAAAAGGATGCCAAGTCTGTTAATGGAAATAAAAGTTTTTAGCCTACAGAGGTCTCAATTGTGTAGACACCCTAAAATCAGAGTGAAATGAAGATGTGGCAGGCTAGTCAATTTTTTTCATAAACGTAATTTCTGCAACTCAAAATGCTTTTCAGTATCTTGTGTGGCCCCCACGAGCTTGTATGCATGCTGGACAACGTCGGGCCATGCTCCCAGTGAGACGACGGATAGTGTCTTCTGGCATTTCCTCCCAGATCTGTATGAGGGCATCCCTGATCTGTTGTACAGTCTGAGGAGCAACCTGACGGAGCCTAATGGACCGAAACATAATGTCCCACAGATGTTCTATTGGGTTTAAGTCAGGGGATCGTGAAGGCCATTCAATCGTTTAAATTCCTTCATCCTCCAGATACTGCCTGCAAACTCTTGCCACATGAGGCCGGGCTTTGGGGTGCATCAGGAGGAAACCAGGACCTACTGCACCAGCGTAGGGTCTGACAATGGGTTCAAGGATTTCATCTCGATACCTTATGGCGGTCAGAGCACCATTTCCTAGGCCGTAGAGGTCTGTGCGTCCCTCCATGGATATGCCTTCTCAGACCATCACTGACCCACCACAAAACCTGTCATGTTGAACGACGTTGCAGGCAGCATAACGTTCTCCTTCTCTTCGCCACACTCTTTAACGTCTATCACAGGTGCTCTGGGTGAACCTGCTCTCGTCTGTAAAAACTACAGGGCGCCAGTGGCAGACTTGCCAATTCTGGGGTTCTTGAGCAAATGCCATTCAAGCTCCACGGTGCTGGGCAGTGAGCACAGGGCCCACTACAGGACGTCGGGCCCTCAGGCCAACTTCAAGAAGTCCGTTCCTGGGTTAACTTGCAGCATGTGTAGTCCACAATGTACGCGAAGAACGAATGAGGAATGATTTTTACCGAGGTATAGGCTACTCAATACGTCTCCATTACGTGCTGTTGTTTTCCTCGACAGTTCAGCATAATGACAAAGAAACGGGCCCTGATGCTAATGTTAGCAATGACGACTCGTCGTTTTTATCTCCCAAACAATTCCTTACCTTTTCAATTTGATGACCGATCTCCTCCATATGCGCCAACGTAACGTTACTTTCCACGAACATGCATAACTTTGTTCGACTCTCGTGAATATTTGAAATGTCAATTTACATTAAGTACAAGTATGTTAGCCAAACATAGGTGAATCTTACCTTTCCAGGAGAAAATTGACGACGTTGACGTCTGTATTCAAATTCTTCTCAATTTTCAGCCGTCTACATCTTTCAAAGGCATCTCCTATACAAATCCTTGTTTTATCTCGGACTTTGTCACAACGTATTTCGGATTGATAACGAGGTCTTTTAGGTTTCGTAACGTTATACATGTTTTTTCCGTAACGTTTGGAGCTTCAGCTGTGGTAATCAGAGCAGAGCTGGCAACCCGGATGAGGAAACTCTACTGACTTCGTGATTTGTAGATAGCTTGAGGGTTGAGCCTCAGACCAAAACAGAAAATGAAAACAATAACATCACTTGAGGGCTGCAAATTTTACATAACAATATCATGGGTGGACCACTATTGACAGTGATATAAGTATTTCAAAAGAACATGATTTCTTAATGTTTAGTGACATATCGGGGCCATTTTTATGATGAATTAAAATAAATTTCTTACATACATTTCCTTTAAGGAATCGCCTCATACTGCCAGTAGAGATTATTACTCAAGCCAAAACCAGCCAAAGAAGATCAAGAGGGAGAAACTTGAAATGACCTCCACATGTAAAACCAGTCATGTATCGAGGGTTTTCTAATTGTTGCCACTGTAGTGCACCTGTTGTTAAGTCCATGAACACCAATACAGCTGAAAGTGATTAACGATGCCCTCAGCTGCTTTACCAACCAGAAAATTATCTGGTTTAATTGATTTCATGCCAGGCCCAATAAAAAAAGTGTTCCTTTAATTTTTGTGAGCAGTTTATATAAATAAACCATCTTGTTGGGGCAACAAAACAAAATATTTTTAGCCATGTTTTTGGTGACTATTACAGAAATTTTACTATTCACTCTGGCAAGAAAACCAAGTCCTTTAGCTGTAGACATTTTTCTGGTGACAAAACAAGATTATTTTAGTCAAATTCAAACTTAATAACAAGACAAGTCTACTGTGTTATTTTTCTGTGAAATAATCTAGAATGGTTTAAAATTTTGGGTCATCACTTAATGACAGGGAAAAATGTTTTTCTTCCTAAAGATGGAGCATTTTTAAATCATTCAAGTGATCTTCAAATGTTTTGGAGTGGACAAAATTGCCGTCTTTATAAGGCAAACCAACCTTATCACGTAACCCCACCAAGCACTCTTCCATAGAACGCTTAATCTCCAGAGGAGCTGATGATAACCCAAATGGGATTCTCACCCACTCACACGATCCCCATAGTGTTATGAATGAGGTAAGTGGACGACTTGACTCCTCCAGAAGCCCTGGTGATAGGCCTTTCCTTGGTCCAGCACTGAAACTAAGAACTTCCTGTCAGTGTGGCATGGTATGGGAATCTGGGATAGATTTTCTGTTCAATTCCCTGTAGTCGCAGAACAGGCAGAGACTCACATCCTTTTTTCTTACACACACAATTGGACTGGAGTAAGGATATTTTGATTTCTTTATCCAACCTCTGTTCATGAGATCATCCAGGTACTCTGTAACCTCTTTATGAAGTGGCTTGGGTACAGAGATGTAAGGCTGACATACTGGTGTAGGATCATTAAGGCGGATCTTAAGCTGAAGTACAAACAGTACTCTGACAGTGAATTAGAAAAGCACAAAGTACCACAACGAAACTCTGTTATATTAAGGGGTCAGACAATTGGTTTATTTAATTTTTTTGTAAAAAACGGGGGCAATAAAGCCTATATCAGTTGCTAAATATCCAGGCTTTAGACAGAGCCGAAAACAACTAGCTGAGTCCATTAAGCAGATCATTCCACCCCACTATATAAAAAAGCCGTGGGTGTTGATTGCACCCATTTACTGAACGTCCTGAGATGCCACAAATCAGTTAATTAACCACATAATGCTGTTATAGGATCACATAAGCTGCTTGATAAATGGCTAACCCACATTAGCATTAGCATGTAGCCACTAACTTATCTGTCCATCATGTGTCTTTGTTCTTTGATCCAGCTGCTGTTCTTTAGGAATCTAGAATAAAATCCTGTAATCCATGCAGCCAAACAGGCGTTTTCACCGAGAAAGTAAAAAAAAACCCAAGCAAAAAATTGTTTTAAGTTGCCAAAAGCCAAAGGAGCTATTAGCTGTGGGAAGGACGAGGGTTTGGAACTCAAGCAGAGGTAAGCCGCTCTGCCTGCTAGGACGGTGCAGACACCTCTAGCATTCCCTTGTTTTCAACTATTGATGTCACTAGTTGAACACTCGTTTTCTAGAAGAGGGCTGGGCAGCTGCTTAGAGAGCAGGATTCATGAGGTTTACTCAGACATGCGTGAATAAAGCCAAAAACCACTCTGATGGGGTTTTTATGACAAAATTGCATTACCAGATGGGTTCATTAATTGATTCTCATGTTTGATCTGTTTTTAATTTTCATACTTTTACATACATTTTCTTTTATGCTTCAATTACTAAATGTTTTCTCTTAATGATTCTCCATTTTAATTGTTACACTTTTATTATGTATTGGATTTCTTTATCACTGAATCATGTAAAGCACCTTGAATTGCCTAGTGTTGAAAGTGTGCTATACATTAATTGCTTGGCGTTGCCTTGACTTGCCTATTTTGGCAAAGCCAACCCCACCCCTAATTTCCTCAATTACACTGTTCTGTCAACAAATAATAACAAAAAAGGAAAAGTGGGTAGGTAGGTAGAAGAGAATAATCATTTATTTTCCCACAATTGGGAAATTAATCTGTAACAGCAACAAAGTGGCAGGAAATATAAGCATTTAGAGTTGCACAAGGAAAATAGAAAAGTATAACAACAAAATTAAGAATAATACAGGGGAAATGCAGATATATATGAGTCCTTATAGATTCCTTAGAATGCGTTTTTCAAGCATTTGATACACTGCTGATTTTGGAAGTCTTCCCACTTAAGAAGCACGTAGAGGTCTGTAATTTGTATCAAAGGTACTCTTCAACTGTGATGGACAGAATCTAAAACAAAACTACAGAAAATCACAGTGGATGATTTTTAAATAATTTCCTGTATAAAAGACACCTAAAAACTGCAACCTCTCCACAATGGCCAAGACCAGACAGCTGTGCAAGAACATCAGGGAAAAAAATTGTAGAGCTGCACAACGCTGGGAGGGGCTACAGGACAATGGGCAAGCAGTTTGGTGAGAAGGCAACTGTTGGTGCAATAATTAGCAAATGGAAGAAGTTTAAGACGATGGTCAATCTCCTTCAGTATGGAGCGCCGTACAAGATCTCTCCTCTTGGGGCATCAATGATGATAAGGACAGTAAGGGACAGTGAGCTCAGAACTGTACAGCAAGACCTGGTCAACGACCTGAATACAGGTGGAACCACAGTCTCAAAGAAAACCATCAGTAACACACTCCACCATCAACTGTGAAGCATGGAGGTGGAAACATAGGACTTTGGGGGTTCTTTTCTGCAAATGGGATGGGATGACTGCACCGTATTGAGGGGAGGACGGATGAGGCCATGTATCTTGAGATGTTGACCAATAATCTAATTCCCTCAGTTAGAGCATTAAAGATGGGTCATGGCTGGGTCTTCCAGCATGACAACAACCCGAAACACACAGTCAGGGCAACTAAGGAGGGGCTCCGTATGAAGCATGTCAAGGTCCTGGAGTGGCCTAGCCAGTCTCCAGATCTGAATCCAATGCTCTGGAGAAAATCTGTATGGAGGAGTGGGCCAAAATCCCTGCTGCAGTATGTGCAAACCTGGTGAAGAACTGCAGAAAAAAAATGATTTCTGTAATTGCAAACAAAGGTTTCTGTACCAAATGCTGAGTTGTTTGTCTGATGTATAAAAGACTTATGCAATAAAATGGAAATTATTTAAAAATCATCCACTGTGATTTTTAGATTCCGTCCCTCACAGTTGAAGAGAACCTTTGATACAAATTACAGACCTCTACATGCTTTTATGAGGGGGAAAACTTAAAAAATCAGCAGTGTGTTCTCCCCACTCTATATATCTATCTATATATCTAGACGGATTTTGCATGATTTTTGCCATGTAAGTGGTGCCTAGAGATAGGGGGAAACATCCTTCGTTTGGTTTGACCACTCCAACTTGTTCTGCAGCTTGGACAGTGAACAGAAAGCTAGAAAACGCCAAGTCTGATCAGGATGGACCAACTCTGCTGATTTCTGCCTCCCTTTGTTTCAAAACAAAATGTTGCTTGTTTGTTTCTCCCCAGTACGAAGACTCTAATCCTGCCAGATATCTTTTAGGGCGCTTTCACATGGTACGGGAGTCCGTACTCGGGTACGGTATTTGGTCAAAATCAACTTATTTCGTACCATGTGAACACAGACTGTACCGTGCCAGAATACGGCCAGAGAGACCTGCCTTGGAGGTAGTATCCGAGTCCAGGTACGAGCGGCCACGTATCATGTGAACACAACCCATACTCTGGCCGTACTCAAGACAATAGACGCGCTCCATGCGGAAATGACGACACCGCCGGCCGAAATTACAGAATCACCTCGCGACCATACAAATACCAAAACAACGCGATTCAAGCATCCCACAGCAACACAGCAGGTTACAAAACGGCGGGTTTACTACAACACTCACCCTGTAGATGGCTTCAGGTAGCAGCTGACCAGTAGACCAGTTTGTTTACATTCTAGGCTGTCGCTCGTTTTATGACGTCGGTACTTCTCACTCCCTTGTTTGTTGGAGAACTAAGACTTATTTGTATACCGCCACCTGCTGTTTATTTGTAGTAAAAGACTGAATCCCAATACGGGCAGAGATCCGTGCCATGTGAACAGAAAAAATTAGCATTTTCTCTGGCCGTTTTCTGGTACGGCCACACATGTGAAAACGGCCTTAGTTGCATCAACGTTGTAGAAGAAATCAGTTCTTAGAAAACACAAGTCTAGACCAGCTTCGAGTTGGTGCTTGGATAAGCACTCGCTCTGAACCAAAAAACAGATGCATGCGCAGCGTAAAACAAAACACTGGTTCTAAGTCAATCTCTAGAACCGGAACAACTCTGGAACCGCGCCAATGGAAAAGGCCCCTCTGAGATCTTGTAGATGTTTTTGGTTAAGAAGCACTATGTGATGGAAGAATGATTCTACTGCAGCTTTTCCAAATCAGTTCTCCTGGTTCTGTTAATTGAGAAGCCTGTACTAGATCGAAGTTTCTTCTGTCTGCTCTTGTTTTTGATAGTTTCTAAATAAAAATGTATATCTTTTTGCTTGAAGAAAGTGGGGGTCTCCTCCCTTGTCGATAGTTGTTGTAATGGAATGAAATTGTAAGGTCAGGGTCATCCCCAAGTGGGCCAAAGTAAATGATTTGGGGGGGGCAACTATAGGCCCACCCCTGCTCTAGAGTGTAGTATTTCTTCAAATAAATTTTTATTCTTAACTTTACAGGTTTTCACAGTGTTAAAGCACTAAAAATTAATGATTTCACAAGGGCTGGGGATAAAAGTTACTAATACCAAAATGTAGTCATGCCAGCATCAGTATTTTGAATTGGAAAGGTGCATAGTTTGGTGATGCTCATGTCCGTTTAATACACCGCAGGCGTACTACATTACAAACCTGATGGGGTGGAAACATGTGACTATGTGCAATCTTGTGATTTTTGTTGCTGTTTTTGGAGACTGTGACGTAAAAACTTTATCCTTTTTACTTTTCTCAATGAGCAGTAGTGTTGCTGTGGGCTCCTCTCCCATTCAAGACCACTTATTATATTAATTCTAGAATTGCACTGTTCTGCGTGGCTAGACGTTGGAGTAACTCTGTTAGCTATATATTGAGTTTTGGGTTAGTTGGACATTGCTTCCCCCTTTTTCTTAAGGTAGAATTGCATTTTTTGGACCTTTGTGGGTTTTGTCCTGTGAAGTTGGAGCGATTTATGCTATTGACTTTTCACTTTCAGCTTATCTCTTAGTATGCATAGCCACTGTAACGAGGTGGTGAACAGCCGGGAGCAACTGATTAACATTGCAAAAGCTGAAATAATACCTCAACTGAAGCCACAAATCCTTGATGAGTTGAGGAGGAGGTGGTGTGGAGGCAGAGCAGGAGCGCCAAGGAGATCGAGGAGGAAATTTAAGATGGATGAACTCCAAGCCCTGACAAAGACTCAGCCTGAGTATCGGGAATGCAGTGTTATGTGCTTCACTAAAACGTGGCTTCAGGATTATATCCCCGACTCCGTCTCTCTACCAGGCTTTCTGACTGTACCAGCAGACAGAGATCTGAACAGGAGGTGGAGTAGTAGTGCTTGTTAACAGATGGTGGCATACAGGACATGTTAATGTGAAGTATTGTTTCTGCAGCCCAGATATTGAACTCTTGGCAGTAAGCTTACGTCCATATTATTTACCAAGAGAGTTCAATGTTATTTTGGCAGTTTACATTCCACCATCAGTCCTTGCACCATGCATGTTATGTCATCAGTTCTGTGGTCGGTAACCTACAGACCCAGCACCCCAGTGCATTTGTGACCATCTCTGGTGATTTTAATCATGCCCCACTCTCTTCTACACTTCCAACATTTCAACAGTTTGTCAGCTGCTCCACAAGAGAACACAAGACCTTGGAATTGTTTTATGCAAATGTAAATTATACTTATATGTCCAAACCAAGATCTCCTCTAGGACAATCAGATCATAATCTTGTCTTTCTCTGTTCTGAATATAAACCACTTGTTAGAAGGCAACCTCCAACAAAGAACTGTTAGAAAAAAAATTTCACAAGAAGCTGAAGAAGCCCTGCAGGGTTGTTTTGAGTCCACAGACTGGGCTTCTCTTTGACTTCCACAACTTTGTCTACGACCAAGTCAGGAGATGCTGCTACCCTCTTTATCTCACTCTCCCAGCTGTTTATCTCTAAAGTCAGGTGAAGAGGCATTTGGATAAACTGAACCGGAACAAAGCTGCAGGTCCAGATGGTGTCAGCCCCAGAGTCATGAAGACCTGTGCAGAGCAGCTCTGAAATGAAATGAATTAGTAATGAGCTACAACACCACTTAGTTTCCCTCTGGGATCAATAAAGTATTTTTTAATTAAATTTGAATTACAAAAGAACGGCAGGCAGCCAGGCGTCGCACTGCAGCCCCGCTCACACATATCGAGCTGCAGTCAGAGCCTCTGTGTACCCGACTGCATCCAGAGCCAATGCTGGCTGATCTTACCCACATTTGAATGTACATGTTAAAAATGTCTAAAATAAACAGAACCTCACTAAATACATCGAGGATTAAACTCAGCTCAGTCACTTACTCACCTCATCACCTTATGTTTGCGCCTCTATGTGACAGATGTTAAACAGAGAAGGGAGTGGGGGTTGAACCCAGAATAAAAAGGCCGGTTGAAGTGGTTTATTGGAGACTACACTGGCATATTGGCTGTATTGTAAGGTTGATTTTTATTGCCACAATTAGTGATATAAAAACACATGACAACTCAGGAAAATACTGAAAAGGCTAAACTAATTCTGCAAAAAAATATTTTAACAATACTTCCCCTTCTCTAGTGTCCATTACAATTAAATGCATATTATGCAAATGAGGCGATAAAGTAATTTATCAACTTTTAATAACTTTTTTTCAACTTTAAATCAAAAGACTGCAACTACTTTAATCTAATCTCAATTGAAATACATTTTTTTTTAGGATTTCAGATTAACCACATTAACCAAACTCCAGCCTCTAAAGTTCTTTGGTGCTCCGATGTTTACAAAACAAAGGTTTACAAAAGTACACAATTCCGTTTGTAGGTTCTCATATAAACAACTGTACCATCAGTTTTAAAACATTCTCAAAACCTCAAAAGGAAAAGGCCTTTAAACCTGTGTGAATCTTCTCATGACAATTCAAGTTTTCACCTTTGTGAGTTCTAATTTGAAGTGATGAATATAATTAGTTTTTATATCAAAGATCCCCCACAAAAACCATTTCTCGCCTATATTAATTCTTAGATGATTAAGGGTTTATAATAAAAAAATTTTCCACAAGTCTGGCAAAAAAGCACATGTTCACCTGAATAAACTCTTGTGGTAATTTACAGTATCTTTTCATGTAAACGTTTTTTCACATCTTACACGGAAGAGGCCACTAATCTGAGTGAACTCTCATATGTGTTTTCAAAGTCCCTTTCTGAGCAAAAGCTTTGGCACAAATTGAACAGGAAAAACGTTTCTCACCTGTGTGAACGCTCATGTGACGACTCAAAGCTCCTTTCTCATTAAAACTTCTGGCACAAATTGTACAAGAGAAAGGCTTATTACCTGTGTGAACTCTCATGTGACTAGTCAAAGCTCCTTTCTGAGAAAAACTTTTGTCGCAAATTGTACAAGAGAAAGGCTTCTCACCTGTGTGAACTCTAATGTGACTAGTCAAAACTCCTTTTTGAGCAAAACTTTTGCCACAAATTGTACAAGAGTAAGGCTTCTCACCTGTGTGAACTCTCATGTGACAAGTTAAGACTCCTTTCACGTTAAAACCTTTGCCACAAATTGCACAAGAGAAAGGCTTCTCACCTGTGTGAACCCTCATGTGACTCCTCAAAGCTCCTTTCTGAGCAAATTTTCTGGCACAAATTGTACAAGAGAAAGGTTTCTCACCTGTGTGAACTGTTGAGTGAGCAGCCAAATTTACTTTTGTTGAAAAACGTTTGCGACAAATCGAACAAGAGAAGGGCTTCTCACCTGTGTGACCTGTCAAGTGACCAGCCAAACGTACTTTCGTAGTAAAACTTTTGCCACAAAATGTACAAGAGAAAGGCTTCTCACCTGTGTGAATTCTCATGTGAATAGTCAAAGTTCTTTTCTCATTGAAACTTTTGCCACAAATTGAACAAGAGAAAGGCCTCTCACCTGTGTGAACTCTCATGTGACTATTTAAACTTACTTTGTGACTAAAACTTTTTTCACAAATTGAACAAGAGAAAGGTTTCTCACCTGTGTGAGTTCTGTTATGAACTGTTACATTGTGTCTATTCTTAAACCTTTTTCCACATGTCAAACATGGAAAACTCTTCTCATGTGTGTGACTTTTCGAGTGTTGGGTCAAGTTATTTTTCTTAGTAAAAAAATCACCACAAATTCTACAAAGATAAAAATAGTTTTCTGTGTAAGTTTTCTTGTCTCTTTCGGGTTCTGAATTGTGTTTCTTAATGGTTTTCTGACGCCTCCTGTTTTGTTCTGGCTCTTTATCTTGCTTTCCAGAGTCTTTATGATGGTTTCCTTCTTGATCCTGGTTCTCGGTTTCATTGGGGTCCTGAGAGATGACTTGGTTCCTGATTGGTTCTGGGTTAATGTGGCCATTTTCTAAATGTGTGAGAGTCACCATCAATTTATCTTCAGTCTCCTCCTTGAATAAAAGCTGCTCTTTATGTTCATCTATGCAGAGCTCCAATGCTTCCTCTTTCATCCAGAAATTTTCTGGCTCTTGCTGCTCTTCTTTCCCATTCAGGAGTTCTGGTTCCTTCTGGTCCAAACTGGAATCGCTCTCCTCTTTACAGAACTGGTGGTCATAGAAAACCTCCTCTTTCAAAACATGATCCAGTAGATGGTCTGGAAAAACAAACAAGAGAAAAGCTTTTGACTGCAGGTTCATGAAAACAGTTTGCTATAATGGCCTATAATGGGCTTGACAGGTGGGAGGCGAAATTGCCTCTCATGCCTTCATTTTCAATTGGACATGCATCACACAGCAATAATCGTGAGTCTCCCTCTTGCTAAGCAACACACAAAAATCGTGCATGCGAAATTTTTCGCTTGTGCATGAATAATGCCCATGCATGCTGTCAACGCAATCCCAGAAAAATGAGAAATATTCAACTTTTCATGACTGTCGTTCAGACTAGGGATAATCAGCAGAGGTTTCATTGACTGACCAATGAGCTGACAGGATACTGCTCAGTCATGTCCAGGAAGACACATAAAAAGTTAATACTATATATACCAATTCTCCTTTTTGCCTTGCTTCTATACCAAAGTCAGATGTAAGATTTCACTTCAGAGTAGCAGTCTATGTCCGCGCTATTGTTCTATTAACTTATCTACCACCTTATTCTCCATTTTAATTACTTGTCTTAGCTTTCCTATTAATTAATTTATGGGCCCAGCCTCTGGAGTTACTCATTAGACTGAGTCAACTTTTGAAGGACTGTGGATTAACAACCTGGCGTTTTGCTCGGCCAAAAACTTTGATAAGCTGCTCCAAAAACGGGATGTCTTGGAAAAACAGCTCCAGAGCATGGAGGCAAAATAACGCCTTCTGGAAGGAAAACCTTCTGGAAGTAAATCTGGAGATTGAAGACCCATTCCATAACTTTTACACCATAAAAACCTGTTTTTTAACGTTAATAGAAACAATATAATTTTTGATGCTCTTTTCAGAACTGTAACTACATGGGAGAGGCCTCCTGCTATTTACTGCACTATAAAACTTTTCAGCTGTGGAACGTTTCGCCAAATGTACTGACTGAATTTTGCTTTATGGACGACTTCTATGCACTACCCAATGAAATAAACAAAACCCACGGTTTTGAGACTTAAGCCATGGCAGATCGAGCAAAGAAACCAAAGAAGACGCTATCAGAAAACTAATTAAGTTGCAAGAGCTGAAACCGCCGGAGCTGAAAGCTGCTGGAGCTTCAATGCTGCAGAAGAACCGTTGTGATGATTAATACCAGGGCGTATCGGTTCTGCTCCCGCCTGTTGTTAATCGGGGTAAAGAAAGTTCGAACATGCGGAACCGCATGCTGCAGCTTGTGACGTGGCTATTCCCCTGTTACGCAATCATTTGATAACAACCCACATCCGACGGTTTCAGATGCTTGCTAAGAGCAGAAGGCTGGAGACGCAGGTGAGGAAAATGTCCTTCCCTTCACAGATGTGAAGATGTGATTAAATGTTGTTATTCAAAGAGAAGTAGCAAGAGGGGAGGCGGAACTACTTTTATAAGTTTATCCACACCGTCTGCCCCTCTCTTTGGTCTGGCCCTCAGCGTGTCGGTAAGCTATGAGGCGGCAGCCCCGCCAACCGACTATCCTGAGGAGGGCTAACAACCCACCAGGGAGAAATACCCTGTTACAAAACCTACCAGAGAAAGGACCCAGGCTGCCCTACATAGTAATGGACCAAAGCCTGCCCTCGACCAACGAGTACGTATCAACCGTTGTCACAGGACCTGTGTGGCCACGTGGAACATTCGGACACTCTTTTGCTTAAGAGCTGCCACCCTGCTGTCCCAAGAGCCCTGCTGTTAAATTATCATACTGGCAGGGCTCTGTTAAGTCCGATGGCAAGACGATGGCGAAATAACGGCAGGTGACCACTGCTACATCTGGAGTGGCCATGAGAGACGGACAAGCCTTTATGGCATGGCTCTCGCCATCCCAAAGGCCCTCTGCAAGATCATTGTGAGCTCACCTTCTTCACCAACATTAAAAGCTGACAATAATCGTCGTTTATGCTCCAAACAATGTGGCTGATTAGGAAACAAGATGTTTTCTTTGACAGACTCCACCCTCACTTATGCCAATGTCACTCTTTCTATCACTGATCGGTCCACCAGCTCACCTGTTGGCACAATTTACCTGGTTTCCTCTGAAACTTATCCATCACTGGACATGGTACAGACCAGACGGAAGAACCAGAAAGGCGCTTGACTGGATCCTCATCTCTCGATGCTAGAAATCGTCTGTCACCAACTGCTGTGTCTACAGAGGAGTTAGGTAACACAGACTATCGGTTGCTGGTGGCCCAGCTCAAGCTATAGCTGCGAGCCAACCAGCATACCAAGACTCAGCCCTGCCTGGACTCAACCCGACTCGGGTTTCCCAACATCGCCACAGAATTTAGCCGGGGCATCCGCCAGACCCTCGTTAACCTGGCTCCTGACAAATTGAATGACTGGCTGACCTTCAAGGACAGTGTCATCCAGTCAGCATGCGATGTTCTTGGATGCTCTCGACCTCCCCCGACAAAGCCATGGATATCGGAGGACACTCATAAGGCATCTCTCCACTGGTACGATTTGACTCGGCTCGGATTGATTCAGCCGCAGCACCTTTTACTCTCCACTGACAGAAGTCTGGCTAAGCCGCTCCGATACTATTTTTAGTACCACCTCAGCTGTGGTTCCATCCGTGCTGAACTGCTACTGAAAAGCGACGTCAGACGGCTGTTGGGCACTGATTGGCTGGAGTAACAGGAGAGTAACTTGTGCTGTGATCCAAACGGAGTTTCAGCATTTCTGAGCTTGTTGGCTGAAGAGAAGAGTCAGTGTGAGCTGGATTGAGCTGCTCACTGTGAGAGGGTTATCGAGGAGGACCAGGAGCTGATCGTGGTTCATAGCCGATGTCTCTCACCTGCAGACCGAAGCAGAGAAACGGAGAAAGCCAAAGCCCTGAACTCGATGTCTCCTACTCTCGGTAAGAAGCAAATTTTCATGCCGCTTGTATATTTTATTCAAAGTATTCACCTATTCAGCTGCATATTATCTTCAGTATGACTGTTCTTTTTATTATCATTTATCCAAATTAGTTCTGATGCCGACAAAGGTATATAGTCACATGGTGACATTGTCATGTACAGCTGAATCATCTGCATAGTTATAGTAATTAATCTTACTGGTTGTTATAATCTGGGGTAGTGGGAGCGTGTAGATATTAAATAGAAGAGGCCCCGAGCTTTGGGATGAACAGTATCAAACTATCAAACTACTAGAATCAGATCAGACTTAATGACAGTGTTATAGAAAATGTTGTATTGAGAAGTTATATTGAGACACTTATATTAAGAATGATCTTTTCTGTGTATTCTTACATACTGAGAGAACTGTGTGCCATTTCTTCATGACATAGTGATAGTCTGATTGTGTGACACTACAATATTAGATTTTTGAAATGAAGGAATCTTTTCTCACCTCTGAATTTAAAATCTTTTGTGACGACAACAGGAAAAACTGTGGGTAATACATCAAGGGAGCAAGAGAAGGAGCTTAAGTTCAAGGTTAATTTGATTTAACTCGTGGAATACAGATATTCTCTCTACGTTGGTGTTGATTGAGGATGACATTGGTATTGGGTTCTGTACTCTAGTATAAACTTAACGTCTGACTGTTAAAATCTTCTTAGTGAAAAAGCAGGCAAATTCATTGCAGGCCCTGGTAGAGTTTAGTTCAGGAGCTACTGTCATTGGAGGATTAGTTAGTCTCCCAACTGTTGCGAACAAACTCCACAAATTAGTTAAATGGTATCTGTTCCGCCTGTTTTTGTAGGTTGCACAGTGAACCTGGAGTTTAGTTTTTCACCACTGTCTTTCGGCTTGTCAACAGTCCCTTTTTTCACTAAGTATCAGTGGATCCCTAGTCGATGGAGACTTCTTTTTACCCGAAACTACGTTAACTTTAGTTGGAGCAATGGTATCGATTATGGTCGTGAAGAAATTTTCCACCAGCTTGTTTACACAACTGGAATTGAGGGATGAGGTGAGGTGTGGTAGGATAGTAGATTTGTTTAAAAGTTTCAACTAAACTTTTACAGTGGTCTCATTGCGACTGGAACGTTCGGTAGAGAACGTTCGGTAGAGAAACTTCCAAAGAAAATACACAGATGATCAGATAGTGTAATATAATCTACAGAGATTTAGAGATATTTAAACCTTTGCTAATTATTAAGTCTAGAGTGTGTCCTCAATTGTGTGTTGGCTGTTTGACATCCTGGGTCAGGTCAGGCCTAGGGATGTCCCCGATCCGATCATGTGATAGGAAATCGGCCCCGATCACATAGTTTCAGACTCGATCGAAATCGGGTGTTACCTCCTGATCAGGACTCATACATATGTACCCGTCAATTTTTTACTTTCTCGTGGGTGGGGCTATTGTCTATCTCTACTCCTGTTCAATACTATTTATTTTTTATTCACTTTAAATAATATGCAATCTAAACAAGCTGAACAGACAGCTACTTAATAAGGTGAGATTATACAGTTGCAGTTAGAATCCACATGCTGCGGTTCCTGGTCCACATGGAACCGTAATGCATGTCCATGTGTAATCTAACAGTGTTTGAATACACACGGACAAGATTGCTGTAGAGATTTTTGTCATCAGGTTTAGGATTTTTGTCTGGGATAAATGACTTTTCATGGGGGTTCAGGTGTATTTGTGGATTCTGTATCTACGCGCTGACGCACTGGAGACTGTAATTACGCGTTGCTTCAGCCAAAGCTTTAAAGTGAGAAAATAGTTCTCCAATCAAACTGATCAGAAGTCTACAAGACTCTGAACAAACCGTTTCCAGAACCGTCAAATACGCTTCAACTGCAGAAATATCCGCGGTAGGAAAGAAGCAGCAGCAGATGTTTGGCACATCGTAGCGCGTCTGACCAACCGGAAAAGCTGCAGTCACGCACCGAAGTGTCTCACAGAAATTTGCAGTAAGCTCCCAGTCAGCCATATGCCTTGTTTAAAGTGTCCAGGGATCGTTTGTTTAGTTGATTTATTTATCCGGTGTCTGTGCGTAAAGTTGAAAATATCTGCACATTTCTAACACGTAGTCAGTTCATATTAATCTGTAAAAATGGCCGACAGCCTTCAGATTTTTCTGTCACCGTTCTTATAAACTGGTCAGATCCAGAAAACATAAAGTCAACATGACCCCTGATATGTATATACATTCTAATTATTATTTTTATTTAAGCTGAGGTACTGTTTAAAGAATTTTTTTATGTATAAGCTACCTTTGCACTAAAGTCCAAAAGTGAATACTTTGTTATTTATTACTTGATTGTTTAAGCTACCCCATAGAAGTGCTCGGTTTGTTAACAGAATTGTTCAATTTTAAAATAAGGTGAATAAAAAAAGATAACATTCTGGATCAGTTTCTCCTCTTCTTTATTCTTTTTTCTACATTTCATAGTGAGATAACACTGCGTTAAAAATATGAAATTATTCATTTAAAGTGATGTTTTCGGACTTAAATTAGTGCTAACTATTAGTGGAAGTAGCTGTGTTAATACAGTTTGCTGATATCCAAATGTTAAGTTTATTCATATACTTTGGTTAGTTCTACCTTAATTTGCTATTATTTTTCATATAAGACCACACAAACATTGTGAATGTGATTGTAGAGTTAAAAAAAACAACTTAATTGATTTCTCCTATATTACATTTCTTTAAAGAGCAACTGCATCTATATTTGTCCTTATATTTACATGGAAAACTGTCGTTTTTTTGGGTCATATTTAGGAATGGTGATTATGTTTACAGCTACCCTGTCATTAATTAGATCACAAATTATTATTTTTTTTGACTGACAGCCCTACTAAAAATAACTAAATTTGACAAAGTATATATGTTTTCCATTCTTGAAGCACCGGTTCAAGCACCGGCACCGTTTCAAAAGTATGGGTTTGGCACTGGTATCGGATAAAATTAAACGATGCCCATGCCTACTGATCACCGCGGCTACTGCCGCAGCCCGGCTGTTTGGCTTTAGAGATAAAAAGTCATTAAACAAGTTATTGGTGTTGCGATCACTTGCCTTAACACTCTCCTTGCAAACTTTGCAAATTATGTTTGTCTGCATCTTTGTCGTCTGGTGAAAAGCCAAACCAGTTCCATGCAATGAACGAGGGATTTTTCTCTCAGTGATGCTTGTTCACACGCAAAGAGGAGGGGAGGGGGGCGTCATTCGCCGAGAGGGAGGGAGAGAGAGCAGAGGCTTTCCTTCCCATAGAGAGGTAGAAATATGAATCATGATAAAACCAACACCCAAATTGCCAGACATGTAGATCGTTTCACCGTCTCAAATCGTTATATCATCCACCACCACATGGAGCATCCCCTCACTGACAGGTAAGTAAGCAGAGCTGTTGTGGGAAGTGTGGGGTCACAGTTGGAAATATTCAGACTCATCACTGTCTACGACTTCAGAACCCAAATACAAGAGGGGCTGGACTTTATCCTAAAAATCCTCCAGTCACATAAGCCGCTGAGCCCCCTCAGCCACCCTCTCTCCTTTCAAACCACAAAAAGGATTAAATGATTTGAGCTGAAACAGATTTTTTTTTAATAGTCCCTAAGCGAACCCTCAAAATGAACTGGTCACCGTAACTTCGCCGCGCTCAAACACAACAAGGCAGCAGGGAAGGACGTTGTTCCGGGTAGATGTTTCAGTGGCTCGGGTAAATTTGCGTCCCGTTTTGAACCGGTCCTCCACGCACTAAAACACTAAACGTAGCAATAATGAACAAAATATAAAATTATGATCAGCTGTTTTAAGCAGGGCTCCCCTCTCCCAGCTCGCTAGTATCTCTTACAGAGAGACACAGGAAACGTACCCAGGTCGCGTCGCGTTGCTAACATCTGTGGCTGTTAAAATCTTCCCTCGGTTCTGCTCCCGGTCCTCAGAAGCCGAAAAACGCTTTAAAAAACACAACAGGGGTTGGATAGACCTGCTGGCTTCAGCTCTCAGTGACTGAGCTGCAGGGTTGGAGCCCATCAACGCTGGTGAGTAGCTAGTTAGCTTTAGCCTACAGCTGAGGAGCTGAAGTAAATTTGAATAAACTTTATTGACAAACTAAACCAAAGGTTTCAGCCATTAATGTTATAAAGTGTCATAAAATGTTTAAAATATTAAAAAGCATAAAAATTTGCCTTTAATTTAAATTACAAACTTGATTAAAAATATATAATATAATGGTTAATAATATTACTTTTCTTAGTATTTACTGATGTTACTCAGGTCTCTTGGTTTGTTTCTGTGTCTTATAAACTTGCTCATGATAAAAACAAGTGTTTGAAAATTTAATGAATTTAATTCTTAGTTAAAATTAGGTCGTTGAAGAATAACGATCAATATCGATATATCAATATGATAATTTTTTATATCGATATGCTCTTTTTCTATATCGTCCAGCTCCACTTTAAACAGGCCATTTTACTGCCATATGGACTGCATCATATTGTTTTTTCCAAACACAGGTGAATGATCTGAAAATAATTAAAATGATTATGATTCTAGTAGACCTTCTTGATGTTCTAAGGCTGAAAGTATAATTTTTTTTAAACCTCACAGTTCAAGCAACATACTTCTTCTTCTAATTGCTTTGCATGTAGTACTAAAGAATCCCGCTAGGGGGCAGAGTATAGACTCAGATCGGATATTGCCAAAGAAGAAGTAAAATACCGTAGATGGTTATTAGCTGGTTAATATTCAGATAACAACAGACGGCAAAACAACAAAAGACCGCATAAGTATCGTAGATGGCGCTATATAAATAAAAGTGAATTGAACATGACACATTCCATATCACAGTAAAATGGGCTAGAGGTATTAATTATTTTCTTATAAGATAATGTGGGTATCAAAGGTCTTGTATGTGGAAAAAATACAGCGAAATACTGTAATACCGATATGTTTTTTTATAAACACCATGATATGAAAAATGTGCTATACGGCCCAGCGCTAGTTACAATTTTATTTCCGTTTACGACACCCAAACAAATATTTGAAAGTAAACTTTTAAATTAGTATTTCTAATGTATCCACAGTTTTAATGATAATGGTTTATGAACACTGAAACATTATTTGTGGCAGTGTAACAGAAACGGCAGAACAGTAAACTCAACGGATGGTAACTTTGGCAGCAGATCAAGGCTTTTTTCCAGCTTTTTTAGGCCAAGAGGGCAGCTGGCCGTGCTTTTAGTCCAGCGGAAACCAAAGTTGCAGTGTCAAAATCAACAGATTCCATGCTCTGTTACAAACAAAGTGGAAAAGATATGTACTTCCTCACACTGTCCTGACACAAAGACTAGGGCTCCTTGATTTTGGCAAAAATCACCATTATTTTGACCGAAATCGCGATCTAGATTGACTTTGAATACAGTAGTTTATTAAACAAAAACTGTCTTTTCAACGTCATGTGAAGAATTAGCAACAGTTTACAAAACTGACTCATTTCTCCCATAGGAGACTAACAGAGTAACTTTGTCTTGAGGAACAAAATGCAACAACTGGCATCACATTAAAGTGAGTTAACTGAAGAAGAAAAATAAAGGCACTGAATGTAAACAATTTCAAAGCAATGAGTAAAAACTTATTCTAATTAACGTTTTTTTAGTTAGAAACACCGGAAATCAGATCATTTTATTTTCGTGATCATTTGATGATCATTCAATTAATGGCCCTGCCCTGACAGCTTCAACCAGCCTGAGCTACACCTCCCTACTCCACCTGCAGCTGTTGCTCTAGTTCAGCTTTTCACTTCCACTCCCAGTGGCTGATGATCACTGAGGAAAAGCTCACACAACTGGGTAATCTGTGTACCATCATCCATTATGTCTTCTTCCTCGTGATTATGATCGATATGGATCATGAAAATGACGCGTCAACATATAATAGACTTCTAAATAAACACATCTTATCTTTCTCTCTGTCGCTTATGGAAAACAATTTTTTTTCTCAACTAAAGCCTTTCTGCTAATTTATTTTACATTTATGCTTCCATATTCCATCATGGAGGCATCAGCCCTGACTCAGAGACAAAGAAGGAACAATTATTCCACCTTTCTGACCCCCGGGATCCAAAGATCCATCAGCAGAACTCTGAAGACAATCATCCAGTTAGCAGCACAGTCTGTCTAAACGCTGATATAGAATCCCCTCTACCATTTTTAAGAGGCTCTTTTAGAATCGGGGAGTTTGGAACGATGCGCGTTCCCGCGGATCAGGGGACACGCACGCAGACTAACGTAACACCAGCACCACCACTTTATCTAGCACCAGGAGCTAGCTTTAGCTTCGCTGCCTAATCTCCGCTAAAATCTCTCCCCAAATGGTGGATTTAAAGCCGTAATCTCCATCCTGCGTCAACAGTAAACCGTCAGCATCGTTGCTGTTTCCTACCTATCCGGTGTAAGATGATCTGGGGTGTCCGGGTGAAATCCAGCGGCCTGTTCTGATCATCCATCTCTTCCTCGGACTTGATGATTTCTTTACAATCCGTGAATGTTTCTTCAGCAGGAGTTAACTGCTCGTTGATCAACTCTCGTTGAAGCTGGACTGAAGACATTCTGACTGCAAACACTCACTAATTTAGCCCCCAGATGAGCAGAATCTCTAGAATGACTTCATGTGGAGAAAAACAGCTAGCATCACGTTTAGCTTCTGCTTCTTCTTGGGGTTTATTGGGGGTTGAAAAAAACGAATCAGGTCATTACCGCCACCAGATGGTGGAGAGGGGGAACAGCAGCGTCACTTAAACATACAATCCTGTCATACAAATGCATTTATTAGATAATTAATCAATATATCATAATGTTTACTTTATGAGTTATTTTCTATTAAAATAATTATATCTAGTTTAACTTTAATTCTGCTCAGGATTTCAATCAGCTGTCTTCTTTCGTCCTCATATTCTAAAACTCAGAGGTGGAAAGAGTACTAAAATGTTCTACTCAAGTAAAAAGCACTACTAGTGTGATTATACTTTCACACTATTACAATTTTAAAAAAAGTAAAAGTAAAAAGTAGCTCATTTAAAATGTACACTTTTTTTTACAGCAGTCGATCATGTATGTTCAAGCATGTTGTATCATGCTCATATGCATGGCAAACTGATCCAAATCTTCTCATTCTGGACTAATCCGATTTTCTTCCTGTTGGCACGTGGTATGGAGTTTTCCCTACACGTCTGTTGAAGCATCTGTTCCTTACAACTGCTGCTCTCATTACAGCATGTGTCCACAGCTGTTTTAGCAGATTAGTCTCTAGCAACATTCATATCCCCTTATCAAATAATGTTCTCCAGCCCATTGCAATCAGCAGGCCGTCACTTAATGTATCTCCATAATTTCTCAGCGCTGTAATGGCAGTCTCTGCATCAACAATCAAATCAGTGACACTCTCGTGGTTTGCCTTCTGCAGCAACGTTACCTCAGCGTACAGACTGATCACTCAAGGTTTCCCTTTGCCTGCATAGTACTCCCGCAGTCTCTGCAGTGATTTTCTTCCATCAGCTAGGGGATCCCGTATAATGAGGTAAAGACTTTTGTAATCAAGAAATTGAATCAGTTTGGCGCATGCTTCCTCATTTTTTGAAGGTCCTCAACTGGCTCTGCTAATATTGTGTCTTTCAGTCCCAGCAGCCGCACATGGCCCAAAAACTTTGCCTCCCTGAACTCAAAGTTCTTTTCATCTCTGTCCAAACAATTGTTGCCAGCAGTTTCCATTGTCTTTTCTTTTCATGCATGCTCCAGATTAATCAAGTGTAAGAACGCAACGAATTAACAAAGATCAAATGGAGTGGACTGGGTAATATAGCTGAGGAGGGATGAGTTTTCTGTGGCTGGCTGTTTTAAGACAGCTTATTTAGAAATTTTATGAAGCTATAGCCGCTTAAATATACATTGATAAAACATTTTTATATCAGGTTCTTATAATAGAAGAAAACATTTTACTCGACTACTATGTTGTGTATTATAACTAAGGATTAATTTAAGTAAACATGCGAGACTGTTCCAGTGTGACTTTTTTTACCCAGGGATTTTATGCAGGAGTATTAATTATTCATGATAGATGTTTCTTTTGTAATATCCTAAAAAGTATCAAGTTTCATTGTCGTTTTTTTTCAAGATTAATTTAAAAAGGTTTTTACACAGTGAAAACATATTCAAAATAATCAACAAAAAATCACTTTAGACCATACAGCTTTAATTTTGTTTGGCATTTGACAGTTATTAGAAACAACCTAGAAGCACATATTGCACACGCAACAAAAATAACATTAATTTATTTTGGTAAATTGTGAATGAAAAGAAGAAAGTTGAAACCTCTAGAGCAGAGGCGCCCTAACTTTTTTCACTCAGAGAGCCAAAAGAAATTTCTATCTTAGGGTGGAGGACGCGAAGCATGCGAGCGTGCCAGATGGTCTCCTCACAGGTCCCGCTGAAAAAAGATTTTATTGGTGCTTTTGCAAACTTTTACCGAGTTATTTTTACCTCAAAGTTTGAAGAGACTTGAGAGAATGAAAATATGCCAGAAACGAGACAGAAGACTAAAGATATGCACTGCACGGCTGACCCCGATCCCGCGGCTGAGCTGGCTAATCAACCTAGCTTGTGTTCCCCCTCTCCCACGGTCATGGATGCCGCTGCTAACTTCCAAGCCACCGTCGGCAAATCGAGAGACGAAAACCTTGAGTCACTTGCAAACTTTCAAAAAGAACGTGGCGCTGCTATCTCGGCTCTACATAAGAGGGTCGATGTTCATGGAAAAAAGATTCAGGATGTGGAGGAGTCCCTGACTGACGCCGGTGACCAGCTCGCGGGGCTAGGTGGAACGCTAGCTCAGCTAACGAAGGAAAATGAGGCCATGAAGAAACAACTTGACTACCTGAGCCATTACACACGGAGGGAGAATATTCGTATTATTGGCCTGCCGGAGTCTGTGGAGATGCCTAAACTGATTGATTTCGTGTGTAACCTCCTCCTTGAAGTTTTTGGCCCCAATGACTTTGAAATGCGCATTATTATTGATCGCGTCCATTGGACCGCCGCACCCAAACCACCAGCTGGCGCCAAGCCGAGGCCACTTCTAGTTCGGATGCACAGCTACAGAGTACGCGAGTTGGTGCTGCGTCTCGCCAGCCGCCATGAGGGGCCGATTCTGTGCCGAGACAAGCGGATTCAATTCTTCCCCGATGTCAGCCCGGAGGTATCCCGGCTCCGCTCCGCGTTTATTGGTGTGAAACGCAGACTTCACCAGGCCAACATTACCTTCCGTCTCTACCATCCCGCCCGTCTGGTTTCATGTGGAACAACCAGAAGGTGAGCTTCACTGAGCCAGCGGAGGCTCTCAGCTTCATTGATCAACATGTGCCAGCCACCTCCAGTGATTCCACCGGCGCAGACTTCTCAGTAACGGTGAGCTTAAATGACATAAACAATTACGTTTGCCATCCAGATGGCGTCTTGTGACACATGACTGTTTGTGTTCGCTTAAGACTTGGGCTATATAAAATTCCCCTTTGATTTTCCTAGTTCGCAGTCTGTCTGCACAAATACCTGTCAATGGGTTATTCCCCCTCAGTACGGTGGGCGGGAAGTGCAAATCAAAATTACATTAACCTGAAACACTTTTACATTTTTACCGCAACAAAATTACATTAACCTGAAACACTTTTACATTTTTACCGAAACAAAATTACATTAACCTGAAACACTTTTACCTTTTTACCGAAACACTTTTACATTAACCTGAAACACTTTTACATTTTTACCGATACAAGAATTACATTAACCTGTAAACACTTTATTACTTTTTACCGAATACAAAAATTACATAAACCTTAAACACTTTTACATTTTACCGAAAACAAAATTACATAAACCTTAGACACTTTTACCAGTTTAGACCAAAACACTTTTATTAAAACCTTAAAACTCTTTTATAAGTTTAACCGAAACAGAAATTACATTTAACCTGTAACAACACTTTTTTACTTTTTACCGAAACACTTTACATTAACCTGAAACACCTTTTTACATTTTAACACCGAAACAAAATTACATTAACCTAAAGCCCTTTTTACCTTTTTAACCGGAAACACTTTCTACATTTTTACCAAACAAATTTACATTAACCTGAAACACTTTTACCATTTTTTACCGATAACACTTGTTACATTTTTACTGAAACAAAATTACATTAACCTGAAACACTTTTAAATTTTTTTAGCGAAACATTTTTACATTTTTACTGAAACAAAATTACATTAACCTGAAAGACTTTTAAATTTTTTTAGCGAAACATTTTTACATTTTTACTGAAACAAAATTACATTAACCTGAAAGACTTTTAAATTTTTTTAGCGAAACACTTTTACATTTTTACTGAAACAAAATTACATTGACCTGAAACACTTTTACATTTTTACAGAAACACATTTACAAGTTTACCAAGACACTTTTACAAAGACATGACCCGGAAGTGATAATGCGGGGAACGGAATCAGTTGTCAAAGTTAACGCAATCTTGTCAGCAGCTCAACCTGTGGAGGTGTTTTGCCCGTTTTGCGGAATCTATTTTCAAGTTATTTGGGCATTTTGTGTTGATTGTGGACATAATTTGGACTTTCTCGCTGATGCAGAGGGAGAAGATGTTGATGTCGGTTTTATGGACTGGCTCGTAAAGTATTTCCACGGAGGCCACTCATACAGTGCGTTTGTTGACGTGACAGTGTGAAATTTTCGTATTTTAAGGGATTCGAAAATATCGCACAAGAAATACCTCAGTGGCGCCACCTGGAATGTCAGAAAATTTACTTTTTATGTCCTCTGCATTGACATTACTTCATCGTAGAGACATGCTGTTTTCAGAGAGTTGTAGAGCTTCCCGACAAAAAAGTCTAATAATGTCCCAAATTTACAGGAAGTCGGCCATCTTGGTTCGAATGTGCGTTTTTGAGCCTTTTTGAGCCTTTTTTGGACGTTTTCAGGGTCCGCATTTGATCCAACTCCTCCTACAGATTTCAACCGATCAGCTTATCAATTGGTTAAGATGGCCTTCAGGCATGGGGGATCAAAAGTTATCAAAATCTTGAGTTTTTGATAATGGTGAGGGGGCGTGGCCAGGCCTCAAAGTTGGACCACTCGCCAAAAGTTTTAAAACGGTTATAACTCATCTTCAGAAAGACACAGATGGGTGAAACTTTCTGTGGGGGACGGGCATCAGCTTCCTGAGCATCCTATGTGGTCAAATATAGACATAATTTAAGCCCCACCCCTTCGGAACAGGAAGTGTGATGTTTTGCTGGGAAAGGTCCCAATTTTACACCCATGACCTAATCATGACCTAATCATGATCCGGTGCACAGTGACTGTAAACAAATTGGTGTAAGTGTGTGTCAAACACTGAGTGTTTTCGAAAGACGATAGGGGCGTGGCGGCGTTGCGATGTCAGGGGTCACGCCGCGGCCATACGTTTGGCTATATTTTCCACAAAACTTGCTTGATCTGTACCATATAACATAGGATGTTTGCTGGTCCAACCCTTAAGAGATATGAATGCAAAGTTTTGGTGGGCGTGGTCTAATTACTGCACAGCGCCCCCTAGAATCACTAAAACACATAGCCCACAGCCATAGTTTATTACAGCATTATGAAATCTGGGATACCAATAGAGTGTCTCAGGACCTACAGAAAAGTCTCTTGGAGCGATGGTCCAAACCCTACAGGAAGTCGGCCATTTGACTCAAACGCGATTTTTGCCATTTATACACTTGGTATTTGATCGAACTCCTCCAACAGTTTTTGACCTACAGACTTCTAAACAGGCAAAGAGAGACTTAAGCCATTGGGGATCAAAATATATCAAAAGAATTTTGCTCCAACAAAGCCGGTAGGCGTGGCTAGGCCTCAAACTTAGGCTACTCGCCATAAATATTCAAACAGTTAAATCTCCTCTTCAGAAAGTCACAGATGTCTGAAACTTTCTATGGCGGACGGACATCAGGTCCCTGACCATCCTATGTGGTCAAATATTGACATCACTTAAGCCCCGCCCCCTCAGAACGAGAAGTTTAATGTTTTGCTGAGTGAAGTCCCAATTTTACATCCTTGACCTAATCAACATGATCCCATGCACAGTAACTGAAAACAAGTTGGTTTAACTCTGTGTCAAACACTGGGACTTTTTGACAGACAATAGGGGTGTGGCGGAGTGGCGAACTCAGGCGTCACGCCGCTGCCATACATTTGGCTATACTTTCCACAAAGTATAGCTAAGCGTGGCTAAGCCTACAAACGAGGCTTTTACCATAAGGGCAGAAGATATATTAACTTCAACATACAAGGTCACAACTGTTCCAAACTTACTGGTTCTCATCACATACCACCACTCAACACATTCATAGGGTAATTCGCTCATATCACATAAGCCCCGCCCCCAGAGAAGAGGAAGTGCAATGTTTTACTTTGAAAAATCCATATTCGCCTCATTTTACCTGATCAACATCTGGCTGTGATCAGTGACTGAAAACAAGTTGGGGTTACTTCTTGTCCAGTACTGACAGTGTTTGAAAAAGGGTGTCGCTCCGGCTGCATGGCAAAGCATGGCGTCACGCCATGGAAATAAGTTTGCCTCTAATTTACACATGCATCATCCAATCTGCTGCAAATTTAACAAACCTGATATTTGTCATACCCCTAACCCATATGTATGCAAATATTGGGTGGGTGTGGCCTAATTCCTACACAGCGCCCCCTAAATTCAAAAACTATACCCCTCAAGCAATGCAATAAACAAGGATTGTTAATATCAGTATAAACAAAGTTTATATAGAACCGTGAAGGTCTTTTATAGCCAAAGTCTATAATCCGGCAGAAGTCGGCCATTTTGGTCTCTTTGTGTCATGTTTAGGCTTCTACCATAAGGGCAGAAGATATATTAACTTCAACATACAAGGTCACAGCTGTACCAAACTTAGCAGTTCTCATCACATACCACAACTCAACACTTTAATAGGGTATATTGCTCATATGCCATAAGCCCCGCCTCCAGGGAACAGGAAGTGCAATGTTTTTTTTGAAAAATCCATATTCGCCTCCTTTTACCTAATCAACATCTGGCTGTGGTCAATGACTGATGAGAAATTGTGGTAAATTCTTGTCTATTACTGAGGGTGTTTAAAAGAGGGTGTCGCTCTGCCTGCATGGCGACACACCATGGAAATACTTTTGCCTCTAATTTCCACATGCATCATCCAATCTGCACCAAATTCAACAATCTGGATTTTCGTCCAACCTTTAACCCATATGTATGCAAATATTGGGTGGGTGTGGCCTAATTCCTACACAGCGTCCCCTCAAATCATTAAACTATACCTCTCAAGAAATGCATTCAACGAGGATTGTCAATATCAGAATATACAGTTTATGAAGACCTGTGAAGGTCTTTTGAAGCCAAGGTCTATAAACCGCTGGAAGTCGGCCATTTTGATCCAGAGCTGCAGTTTTTTGCATTTTGAACACGTCATGCAGATTTCATCAGCGGACTAATTGAAGTAGTTGAGGCATTGAGGAGGCTGTGCGTGGCTCCTGCGGTAGCATCGTAGGCCGACGCGGCGCTTTGCTGGGAGGGCCGCTCGACGCTGCTTGCAGCTTTTATTTTATTTCATTTTCATTTTTTTCCCGTTTCTTTCACATGGTAGTTTTATTTAACTTGCGCTATTTTTGTGCGATGCGACTTTGTATGATCATATGTTTCTACTTTGATATCTTCAATTGTATTCATTTGATTATTTATTTATTTATCTGTTTTCTTTTTTTTTTTCTTACTGTGGGTTCAATTTCCTGAAGTCATAGACATGAAACCGAGACAAGAAGAAAGAAAGGAAGAAGGTGAAGAAGAGAAAATGGGCCAGCAGAGGCGCGAACCGACGACACAAGACAGGGAGGCAAACAAAGAACACAAGAAAACATCCCAGTCCTCAGCTTCATTTCTTTTAACTGTTGAAGGGACTCTCTTGTGTGCCCTGACATTCACTGTTAAAATGCATCTAAGGAAAACTCAATGAAACAATTTTGAAAAAGAAAGAAATTTCTATCTTAGGTCTGCAGGCCAAACGAAATATATTTTACAAAAAATACAAATACTCATAGTAAAGTACTTTTAATTAGTTATTATACATTATTTTGGTGTAAATAAAATTAAACTACATATGAAAAACAATTCACACAGTAGGATGCCAGTGAAAACAATTAACATCTTCTCAACATTTTTTAAGATGTCTTGTCTCTGTGCCACTGATGATGATGCTCCATGTTGGTTATAGCTGCTTAAACAAGCAGCCTGCATAGTGACCCATTAAGTTGGAGGTATTTTGATCCAGTCTGGTGGTGCAGCAAAGGCTGATGGGACATTGCATAAATTTATCAAATTTGACTATTTATGGGTTTGTAAAGTGTGAAAGGGTAAATATGTGCACACAACTACTCTTAGTGCCGCTCATAGTTGCATGTATTTTAATTTTAAACATAATTTGGGATATTTCATATGCATTTCAAATGGTGCTGGGTATCGATTATAATTTTTAAGCAATCAAGAATTAGAGTTGATTACCAAAAACTGATCCGATTCAGTCTGATCCAGTATGATATTAATACCGGTCAGTGCCATTAAAAATGTTTTTTGAGCAATTATACGCCTATAATTCAATGATTTAAACCTGGGTAACAGTTCACCGGGGGAAACGTAAAGAAACACGATTAGAAAAGACCGTCTGGACCCTTCCTTTGTATTTTAGCTGTAAAAAGGGCAAACTAATCCAAACAATATGTGAGTCGATTTGATTTCTATTATAATCTATTCAAAATCGATTTTCCGTTTTTTTTTCCCCTAAACAGCTCTAATTTCAAATATATATTCATTTGTAAAAAGTGGTACAAGAAGTGGAAGAATAATATTTGTGCATGTTAGGTTGTGGTCAGGGTCATCCCCTAGTGGGCCAAAGTAAATGACTTGGGGGGCCAACTATGGCCCACGGGCCCCACTTTGGGCACCCCTGCTCTAGAGTGTAGTATTTCTTTAAATATGTTTATATTCTTAACTTAAACATGTGTTTCATAAAGTCAAAGCATTTTAAAACTAAATACTTTCAAGAAGGGCTGCGAAAAAAATGTACTGAGACCAAAATTTACGACTGTAACCAGCGTCATTATGCCAATGTCAGCATTTGAAATAAAAATGGTGCGTAGTTTGGACATGTTCATGTCCTTTTAAGACGCTGCAGCCGTGCTACGTTACAGACTGAATGGGGTGGAATCCTGTGACTACGTGCAAACGTGACTCAACCCCATCCAGTTGACTTGGTCGCTATATTTAGTTTTCAGATCCTCTTATTCAAGAAAAAAAGAGACTATAGACAAATCTAGTGACTTTTGTTGAAGCCAACGCCGGCTGATCCAAGCTGTACTTTGATGTATAGCCTAGTTTATACTACGCCGTTTTGCCGGAGACGGATTGACGCAGAGCTATTATCTGTTAATGCAAGGGCTCTCCTTAACCTAAACAAGGACGGACGGAGTAGATCCCTATTTTCTAACAATCTGTCTCCATCAACAGAGAGCATATATCTCTGATTGGTCAGTTCAGCTACAGCCAGAGATCGTTTCACCAGGACGGGTCTCTATAGTCGCTGTAATCAGTAGTTAATGCAGCGTTAGGGCACTACATGCTTTAAATTTAGGATATATTTAGAATAAAGGAAAATTTATCTAATTTGGTCTTTTGGCGATTTTGACCACAAGGTGATGTTGGAAAGCAACAAAAAAGGCTGCTGTTTGTTATGTGTTTCTAGAGTATTATATGAGCTGCACTTCTAGTAAAAAGCTTTAAAGCTTAATCACAACGTACTTTCTGTCGTACATTGCTCAGTTAGGGGGAAATGCGTTCACAGACTGAAGAAAAAATACTCAAACGACACTGCGGTAGTAGGCAGATAGTAGGCATAGCCGTAATGAAAAGTTAGCAGCCCCTACTGTCCTGATTGGGAGTTGCCTTGCAAAGCTCAGATCAGAGAAATAGTGTGGAAACCAGACTTAGAGAGACTTATCCAGGCATTTGTCTCCAGCAGGTTAGACTACTGTAAGGGCCTGCTCACTGGCCTCTCTAAACCAGCTGTTAGACAGCTGCAGTACATTCAGAACGCTGCTGCTCGAGTCCTGACAAGAACCAGGAAATACGACCATATTAGTCCAGTGCTCTGGTCTCTGCACTGGCTTCCTGTCACTCCGAGAATAGAATTTAAAACAGCTCTGCTTGTGTACAAGTCTTTTCATGGTTTGGCACCAAAGTACATCTCTTACATGTTAGAGACATATGAACCATCTTGGGCCCTGAGAACTTCAGGGAGGGTTCTCCTAGTGGTTCCTAGAGTCAACAATAAACACAGTGAGGCTGCATTTCAGTTTCAGGCATCTAAAATCTGGAAAGGTCTCCATGAGGATGTGAGACAAGCCTCAGTTAAAGTATCAGTTACTCATAAGCAAGTCTAAATAGATACATTTTTATTTTTGATTTAAAGAGTTCAGTGTTTCTGCAGCTTTCCATGCATCCTGCAGTTTTTTCCAGACACGGGGAGCATAGGAACCTAAAACTGCTTATCCATGTTTGGTTCTGGTTCTAGGGATGATTAGTAGATTAGAGCTGGAGGACCTGAGTGATCTGGAAATTTTGTAGCACGGTAGCAGATATCTAATGTCTAAGGACTTCAGAACTGGGGAGATGTGTTCTACTTTCCTGGTTCTAGTGACAACACCAGCAGCAGCATTCTGCAACTGCAGTTGTCTGATTATTTTTTTTAGGTAGACCTGTGAAGATACTGTTACAGTAATCAAGGTGGCTGCAGATAAATGCATGGATGAGTTTTTCTAGGTCTCCTAGTGTCATCATTCCTTTAATCCTACAAATATTCCTCAGTTGACAGAAAGCTGGAGATTCAGGTCTGAGTCCATTATTACACTAAGATTTATGGCCTGGTCGGCAGTTTCTACTTGGACCAACTGAAGCTGTGTACTGATATTTAATCAATCTTTTTTGGGTCTGAAGATTAGTACTTTTGTTTTCCTTTTGTTTCGTTGGAGGAAATTATGGGACATCCAGTTGTTAATTTGCTCAATGCATTTATTGAGAATTTGGATGGGTTAAACGTCACCTGGTGACATTGAGATAAAAAGCGGAGTGTCGTCTGCATTTAGAAACTTTTAATGACTTTTGGGCAGCAAACAGCCATTTCCAAACTAAGGGGTTGACAACCCTATCCTGTCTGATCATTTCCTTATCACTTTTAAACTTACTCTAATGGATCATATCAAACCTGAAAGAAAACTTCATTATACCAGAACGTTATCAGACAACGCTGTAGCAAATTTTAAAGAAGCTCTTCCAACTTTAATTTCCTCAGTTTATAAATGCAGAACAGAAAACAGTGATTTAACTCGTGACCCCTCACAACTTGACATTTTAGTTCATAGCGTTAATTCCTCCCTGCGTCGGGCAATAGACAAAGTTGCCCCCTTGAAAAGGAAGGTGGCTAGCCATAGAAGATTAACTCCCTGGTTTAATTTAGAGCTACGTACCCTAAAGCAGAATGTTAGAAAACTAGAGAGAAAATGGCGCTCCACGCATTTACATGATTCCTTTTTAATATGGAAAAATAGTTTATTGCTATATAAAAAGAGCCTTCACACAGCTAGAACAGCATATTATTCATCTTTAATCGAGGAGAATAAAAATAATCCTAGGTTTCTTTTTAATACAGTTGCCAAACTCACACAGGATCATAGCTCTATCGAGCCAACCATTCCCCAAGCTCTAAGCAGTGACGACTTCATGCAATTCTTTATAAATAAAATAGACTCCATAAAGAATAAGATAATTGGGAACCTTCCCAATATGCTTGCTTCCTCCTTAGTTAATGAGGCAGCCTCAAAAATGGTGGAACCTAATATATGCTTAAACTGCTTTAATGCAGCCGAACTTTGTGATGTACTAAAATTATTAGCTTCATCTAAACCTTCAACTTGCGTTTTAGACCCAATCCCAACTAAACTCTTAAAAGAAGTTTTCCCTCTGATCGCTGCTCCAATTTTAAATATAATGAATCTATCCTTAGTCAATGGATATGTACCACAGGAGTTTAAGATTGCTGTAATTAAACCTCTACTTAAGAAACCCTCTCTTGATCAAAACGACTTAATTAACTATAGACCGATATCTAATCTTCCCTTCTTATCTAAAATTCTTGAGAAAATAGTTGCACACCAGATATGTGAGCATTTAAACAATAATGAGCTGTTTGAGAAGTTTCAGTCAGGCTTTAGAGCTCATCACAGCACTGAAACAGCTCTGGTGAAGGTTACTAATGATATTCTCATAGCCTCAGACAATGGACTGGTGACCATTCTGGTCCTGTTAGATCTCAGTGCTGCCTTTGACACTGTTGACCACAATATTCTCATAGAAAGGCTTCAAAGTGTCGGTATAATAGGAACAGCACTAGGTTGGTTTAAATCTTATTTGTCTAACAGATTTCAGTTTGTTCAGGTAAACAATAGATCTTCCTCAACCTCAATAGTTACTTGCGGAGTACCACAGGGTTCAGTGCTTGGGCCGATTCTCTTTACTATATATATGCTTCCTATTGGTAAAATAATTAGGCAGCATGGGATAAAATTCCATAGTTACGCAGATGATACACAGCTATATCTATCCATAAATCCTGATGAATCCAATCAGTTAGGTAGACTACAGGCATGTCTGGAAGACATAAAAACTTGGATGACTCTAAACTTCTTGCTTCTAAATTCTGATAAAACAGAAGTTGTCGTCTTTGGACCAGAAGCTCTGAAAAAGAAACTACTTAGTCAGCCCCTTCACCTGGACGGCATTAAATTAGCCTCCAGTAATAAAGCAAAAAACCTCGGTGTCATTTTTGACCAAGATATGTCATTTAGAACTCACATTAAAGAAGTCTGTAGGATTTCCTTTTTTCACCTTAGGAATATTGCAAAAATTAGAACCATCCTGTCCAGGAATGATGCTGAAAAACTAGTCCATGCCTTTGTTACTTCAAGGCTGGATTACTGTAACTGTCTATTATCAGGTAGTCCACAGAATACAATTAAAAGTCTTCAGTTAGTTCAAAATGCTGCTGCTAGGATTCTGATGAATATTAAAAGAAGAGATCACATTTCCCCTGTTTTAGCTTCTCTTCACTGGCTCCCAGTAAAATCTAGAATAGAATTCAAGATCCTCCTTCTGACATATAAAGCCCTTAATAATCTAGCTCCATCATACATAAGAGACCTGATTGTTCCATATGTTCCTAACAGAGACCTTCGCTCTCAGACTGCAGGTTTACTGGTAGTTCCTAGGATTTCTAAAAGTAGAATGGGTGGCAGATCTTTCAGCTATCAGGCTCCCCTCCTATGGAACCGGCTCCCAGGGTTGGTTCGTGAAGCAGACAATTTGTCTATCTTTAAAACTAGGCTAAAAACTTTCCTCTTTGACAAAGCTTACAGTTAGAGATATGTTTATAGGTAGTTAGAGTCAGGTCAGACAGGTAGATAGGAAGAGATAGGTTAATGTTAGTAGTCAGGCAGAGTGTCAAAAGTTAGGAAGAGATAGGAAGAGGTAGAGTAGCTAGGTAGAGATAGATTAATGTAAGCCAGGTAAAGATCCGGAGCCGGTCGCGGCTTACCGCCGCGGAAGAAATGTGCCCCACAGGGGCCAGCCAGCGCCGGAGAGAGGTCCCTCAAGGGGATCCTCCCGCACAGTGCGGCCGCCCATTACCTGCCGGGTTGAATCCCCCGGGCAGACTGTGCGGACCCCACCCGTTTATCTCTTAAACGTTTCTCGCCCTCTTCAACTCTGTCCTCTCAGTTCTGTCTATTTTTCCTTAAGATAGTTGTCGACTATCGGTCTCGTGCCGGTATTAGCCTTAGATGGAGTTTACCACCCACTTTGGGCTGCATTCTCAAACAACCCGACTCCGAGAAGACCCCGGCATGACGGGGGCCGTTACCGGCCCTACACCGTCCACGGGTCAGGAGGACTCAGACAGAGTGTTGGTAGCCAGGTCTCCTAGTAGCTAGGAGACAGGTTAATGTTAGTAGCTATGCTGCTTTAGGCTAGGCTGTTGGAGGACATTATTAGGGTCTGTTCCTACTTTCTTTCCTACTTCTCCCCAACTGCATGATGTGCTGTCAATTCAAGCACTAACCTGTTTTCTATTATAGTAGGTGCTCCGGATTAGCCCTGCTTGACGACCCTGACTAAGATGGCATTGCAGTGACGGAAAATTCTCCACGTCCTGCAACAAACTTGTGCATCGTTCTGTTGCTCTTTCTGTGTCTCTGTTGTGTATTCTCCAAGCCACAGACGGTCGCGGCAGATAACCGCTTGTGCTGAGCCTGGTTCTGCCGGAGGTTTCTTCCTGTTAAAAGGGAGTTTTTCCTTCCCACTGTCGCTGCATGCTTGCTCAGTATGAGGGATTGCTGAGAATTCCACGACGCAATCTTCTGTGGTTCTGTAATTTCTACACTAAACATTGTATTGTAATAACTCTTTTTGTAAAGTGCCTTGAGATGACATCTGTTGTGAAATGGCGCTATATAAATAAACTGAATTGAATTGAACACTGGAAGAGAAAGACGCTAAGCAAATGGAGGAGCAATCAAATATTTAATCCAGGGTTGAGGAAGGAAGCAAGAGCCCACCTCGACAAGAAAAACTTTTTTGGCAATGGCATAGTTATCGTCCATTTATAGTTATTGGGATAAACTGCTTAATATGTCACAATATTAATCTTAAGTTGTCACCAAGCCCAGATCTCAACTTTAAATCAAAAGATAACAACTACTTTAAAGTAATTTAGCTTGAAAGACAAAAATGTTTTTGTTGTTTTAGGATTTCAGTTTAATAGGGAACCAGAGACTCTGGCCTCTAAAGTTCTTTGGCGCTACAATGTTTGAATATTTTACAAGGTTTACAATATTACACTTTTCCGTTTGAAAAGTTCTTGTGTAGATAGCTGTACTAAAATATCACAAGGAAAAAGCATTTAAATCTGTGTGAATCTTATAACAATCCAAGTTCCCTTTGGTAGTAAAATATATAAGAATATAAGAAAAGCTTCTCACCTGAGAATGTTGTGTTTCTGAAAACCATAATGTTTTGGAAAGAGTTTTTTTTATAGGTCAGACATTACAACAGTTTTCACCTGTGTCAGTTCTCATTTGAAGGTTTAAATATAATTACATACAATTACAGTATTTCATCTTTATGAATTCTTAGGTGATTGTTGATTAATTGTTTTCCACAAGTCTGGGAAAAAAGGTTTTTCCATCTAAATATTTTCTCTGGTGGTAATTTAAAGTATCTTTTAATGTAAAAGTTTTTCACACGAATTATATGGAAAAGGCCACTAATCTGTGTGCACTCTCATGCGACAAGTGAAAGTTCCTTTATGAGTAAAAGCTTTGGCACAAATTGAACAGGAAAATACGCTTCTCTTCTGTGTGAACATTCATGTGACTAGTAAAGGCTCCTTTTTCATTAAAACTTCGGGCACATATTGTGCAAGAAAAAAAGTTCTCACGTGTATGAACTCTCATGTGTTTAGTCAAATATCCTTTCTGGGAAAAACTGTTGCCACAAATCGTACAAGAGAAAGGCTTCTCACCTGTGTGAACTCTCTTGTGATTAGTCAAATCTCCTTTCTGAATAAAACTTTTGCCACAAGTCTTACAAGAGAAAGGCTTCTCACCTGTGTGAACTCTCATGTGATTAGTCAAAACTCCTTTGTGAGTAAAACTTCTGCCACAAATCGTACAAAAGAACGGCTTCTCACCTGTATGAACTCTCATGTGACTAGTTAAAGTTACTTTGTGATTAAAACTTTTGCGACAAATTGAACAAGAGAAAGGCTTCTCACCTGTGTGAACTCGCATGTGACAAGTTAAAGTCCCTTTCACATTAAAACCTTTGCCACAAATTGAACAAGAGAAAGGCTTCTCACCTGTGTGAATTCTCATATGTTTACTCAAAGTTCCTTTCTCACTATAATGTTTGCCACAAATTGTACAAGAGAAAGGCTTCTCACCTGTGTGAGTTCTGATGTGAGCTTTTAAATCATATGTCTTCTTAAACCTTTTTCCACATGTCGTACATGGAAAACGCTTCTCATCTGTTTGTCTTTTCAATTGTTGAGTCAATTTACTATTCTTGGTAAGAAAATCACCACAAATTCTACCAAGACACAAATAGTTTTCTGTGTCAGTTTTCTTGTCTCTTTCAGGTTCTGAATTGTTTTGCTTCATGGTTTTCTGTCGTCTCTTATTTTGTATCGGCTCTTTATCTCGCTTTGATCCATAGTCTTTATGGTTTCTTTCTTGATCCTGGTTCTCAGTTTCATTGGAGTCCTTAGAGATGACTTGGTTCCTGATTGGTTCTGGGTTTATATGGCCACTTTCTAAATTTGTGGGAGTTACCATGAACCTATCTCCAGTCTCCTTTTTCAATAAAAGCTGCCCTTTATGCTCATCTATGCAGAGCTCCAATGCTTCCTCTTTGATCCAGGACTGTTCTGGCTCTTGCAGGTCTTCTTTAACCTTCAGAGGTTCTGGTTCCTTCTGGTCCAATCTGGAATCACTATCCTGTTTACAGAACTGCTGGTCAGGGAAAACCTCCTCTTTCCAAACATGATCCAGTAGATGATCTGAAGAAACAAACAAGAGAAAAGCTTTTCATTGCAGGTTCATGAAAAAAGTTTGCTTTGTCATTCCGTACTAGGGGTGTCACAAACTTGATTTTATAGCTTTTATAGCTTAAAGATGGAAATGGTCAGTTGGTGTGTGAATGCAACTGTTCAAATCTGCTCAATTTTACGAAGCAACAGAAAAGGGCATCCGGCTTGTCCTGCTGAGACCTATCCTGCAGGCTACGTGGTCAACGCTTGCAAAGAAATCATCACTGCATCTTGGTGCAAATGGAAATTGGAATCATAAACACGAATGCTGACAGATTTAAGGATAGAGAGAAATTGCTCTTCCTGCTAACCATAACAACTAGTATTTTGGCTCTTTTGATGACCTTCAACTGGTCCATAATCAAATGCCCATCTGAGAAAAGTAAACCGTTTATCACCGTGCCTCGCTGCTTCCCAACCGCTCCTTCCCAAGTCAGGACGCAGTAAATAGCGTGCATCTGTTGCAGTGCATCAATTTATGGACTGAGGTTCACATTCCCCAACTCTCCCTCCTGATTTGTTATAGTCAATGTCTGAATATGTGCTTAAATGTTCTAGGTGTGTTTTTTTTCTATTACCTGTCATTTTATTCTTGAATAAGGAATCAAAATACAGATGAGTGCTTTTTTTGTCTATTGTGTATATCGTTTCTTATTGGCAATCTGGTGCGCCGCACAAGCGGGCAGCAGAAACTATGGTATTCTTGTATCTGTTTTTGTGTGATTAATGTTTTGGTGCGTCTAGTCTTGATCGGGCTGTACTGAAATGAATTTCCCCTCGTGGGACAATAAAGGATTATTCCATTCCATTCTACAAGGAACCACACATTGCATTTCCCCTAACAAGTAACTCTTACCAGTTGTCATTCAACTCACAAGAACACCTGATAAGAGAATAAAGGCTAAAGCCACTCGTTCTCTCAAATCACCACTGAGGAAATTTTGACTTCCCCATGAGTTAAGTCAACATTCTCGTTGTAAACAAGAGGGCAACTGATGCCGCATGTTAGCTGGTTTCTCTTAGCCAGCCTGAGCTGAGTAGATGAGCTGCAATAACTAAAAAGATTCATTAGATGGCAGCCACCCTCAGTTACTAATGATTCCTGTTATTTATTTAAACAATATTCTTATGCTTATAAGTTTAACAACCTATTGTAAATACAATTATGCAAATAACTTATTTCAATTTGACCATTTAATGCCTAATGTGATACATTACACAAGAATAATGAAAATTGTATCACTTTTATGTCTTGAAATAAGATTAACTCAGGTGATTCTTTCTTGCTAGCCATGGTTTAACTGTAGCTTAGCAAATAGCTACTTGCTAGCGTCAGCTAATATACTCTGTAGAGGTGTGCTGTGTTCGCGGGGATGTTGTTATTGTGATACACACATCTAAAATGTTACCAGGTGTTCTTGTGAGTTGTAGAAGGAATTGGTAAGGTCTACTTGTTAGAGAAAAATGCAATGTGTGGTTCCTTGTGACGAGGTGATCTGAGTAAACTACTAACTGTTGCTATGAAGTCCCAGTGGAACGCTACTGACGCTACATTACGTAAACATGGGAGGACATGATCGCGATCGTCTTTAAGATTTCAATGTGTAAGGTTTTCAGATAATTTCGATCGATTTCAATAAAAGAATGAAGAGAAATTGTGAAACTCCTACTACATATATATGTACATTATACACAAAATAAGAGAAACCAGGTCCAACTTAAACACATTGCTACAAAACTTGATCATTATACATACTATTGGAGATACAGAAGCTTCACGGGCTCCTGATCAAATTTAGAATAGATTACAAACTCATGCTATACACCTTCAAAGCCATCCATAACCTCGACCCCCCGATACCTGTCCACTCTCCTACACATCACTATACAACCCCCACTCCCTCAGATCCTCATCAGTTGCTCTGCTCCAAATCTCTAGAACCTGTCTCACCATTTTTAAATCTGAACTCAAGACCCATCTGTTTAAACTGGCCTACTCCACATAACTCTTCTATCCATTGAACCTGTTCACTGTGATTTTAATATTTTTATTCTATATTTTTTTTTTATTGTTTAACTCTGTTTTTCAATGTCCTTACATTGTTTTCAAATCTTGTTTGTATTTGTACAGCGACCTTGAGAGTCCTGAAAGGCAGTTCTAATTTTTTTTATTATCATTATTGCCATTCAAAGAAAGGAGAACCCATGGCCCGGTAATCGTGAAAGAGGCAAACAAACACCATGAAAGACACGCTTCAATGTGAACCGGCAGCAGCAGCTCCGCATCCGTTTATTTATGCATGCTCCATAATAATCACAGGTTTAAGAGCACACCTAATTCACAAAGCTTAACACCCCCACTTGCTCCTATACTATGAATTAAACACTGTACATAAAACATTGTAAATAGTTTAGTGAATCAGTTCACATTCCAAAGATATATTTTTAATCTGTCTATCTTTAAGTTCATTACAGATTTTGTTAAAACATCGGCAACCATGTCTATGGTTTGACAATACTCAATGCTTATCTTTCCATCACTCAGCACAGCCCTAATAAAGGGATATTTTATGTCCATCTGTTTACATTTCTGATGATAAATTGGATTCCTGGACAAAGCGATTGCACCTTGATTATCCCCAAAAGATTTTTAAAAGTACATTAACACTCATCACTTAACTCTTTCATAAGTTGCAAAAGGTATAAACTCACCTGTACTGTAGCAGCTAGAGCTATATACTTGCATTCACATAGAGTAGATCTTACCTTGGAATCAAACATACCAAACAAATACAAAAGTTTTATTATGAATTTTGTTTGGTTCGCTTTTATCTCTCCTGTTCTTGTACAAAGAAGAAGTAAAATAAACATGGCAACCTTAGGTGGTCATTAGCTGGTTAATTTTCAGATAATAGAAAATAGGCGGCAGAAGTATCGTAGATGGTATTTAAAACATATTTACCGCTATTAATGATTTCTTTCCTACTGGTTTTGCCACCGTTGACCGCGTTTATCTACAGACGCTATAGCGTCTATAGCGCTCAACACTCCCCCCTACTGGTTACTCCCAAAAGCGTTTGTAAAAGGTATGCCGTTCGGTTCTCGTCTGAACTTTTAAAGCCGATAAACATTTTAAACAATAGACGAGGCTCCTCTTTTTTGGAATTACTTTAGCAGAGTTTTGTGCTTCGCTCCTGCCGGCTGCTGTACTTAGATAAAAACGTTATTTTCAACCTTCATCTTCCAACCTTCATCTGTATGAGCAATTTGCTACCTGGACACCCTGGTCGGTCTGAACTTACCTTAATGCTTCATTTCAGGAAAAATTTGTTCAACTACTACATCTTTAGATATGGTGCATGTAATTTTCAAATACATCAACAAAGATCTCATCTGAATTGAGTGGTTTTTGTTACAAACTTCACCAATCTGTGCTTAAGCACTTTTCCAGTATCAGGCTAATAAAACAAATATGCTGGGCTATTCCTATCACAACCAACAAAGATTCATGTCATTCACTTCTAGAGTGTTACTCTTTTATTATCATGCATGCCAAACGGCTCCTAATATTCTCATTCTGGACTATTCAGGTTTTTTCCTGTTACCATGTGGTACGGGGTTTGCCCTACACGCCTGTTGAAGCATCTGTTCCTAACTGCTACCGCTGTCATTAAAGCATGAGTCCACAACTTTTTTGGCAGATTAGCCTCTAGCAACATTCCTCTCTTGTTATCAAATAATATTCTCCAGCTCCCCTCGGCTGTACCATTTTAATGGGAGAAATAAGGTGCTGATGTTTCATGTTTTATAGCATTTTTGCTTAGCAGTGACCAAAACTCTTTTGATGTGAACTCAGTTCCGTTGTCTGACCTTAAACATTTTATTTTCCCTATAAGGAGAGATATGGCAAAATTCCACATAGATGTAGACAAGGATGTGGTTGATTGTATGTGATTTTGAGTTTTAAAAATATTTATTAGGATCTGAACAGAAACCCATCTCTTGGGTAATTGCTCTCTCCCCAGCTAGACAGGAGTGTGACTGCCTCTTCATAAGCTCAGTGAACTTATCTCAGAGTGAACTACTCTACAGGCTAGGCAAGGCAACTTTATTTGTATAGCACACTTTCAACACAAGGCAATTCAAGGGGCTTTACATTATTACAGAAATGTGAAAATTAAAACAAATAATTAAAATAAGGCTTAATCATTTATAATCAACTAGCAATATTAAAATACAAGAAAGCATAGACAATAAAACAATGCATTTAAATTTTTATCAAAAATAATAAGTATGAAAATTAAAATAGGCAGACAAGTAATCATTACCAATTGAGTGAAAGCAATAATAGGATCAGTTACTCGTAAGCAAATATATGTTTGTATTTTAGATTTAAAAGAGTTCAGTGTCTCTGCAGCTTTGCATTCTCCCGGTAGTTTGTTTCAGATATGGGGAGCATAGAAACTGAAAGCTGCTTCTCCATGTCTGGTTCTAGTTCTAGGGACGATCAGTAAACTAGAGCTGGAGGACCTGAGTGATCTGGAAGATTTGTACCGTAATAGCAGATCTCTAATGTACTCTGGTGATAACCCATTCAACGATTTATAGCCTAATAAAAACACTTCGAAGTCTATTCTCTGAGATACAGGGAGACAGTGTAAGGACTTTAAAAACTGGGGTGATGTGTTCTACTTTCCTTGTTCTAGTGAGAACACGAGCAGCAGCATTCTGCAACTGCAGTTGTCTGATTGATTTTTTAGGTAGACCTGTGAAGGTACTGTTACAGTATTCAAGGCGGCTGGAGATAAATGCATGGATGAGTTTTTCTAGGTCTCTTTATGTCATCATTCCTTTAATCCTAGAAATGTTCCTCATGTGATAGAAAGCTGACCTTGTTATTGCTTTTATGTGACCCTGGAGATTCAAGTTTGAGTCCATTATTACACTGAGATTTCTGGCCTGGTTGGTAGTTTCTAGTATGAACAACTGAAGCTGTGTACTGATATTTAATCCATCTTTTTTGGGTCGGAAGATTAGTACTTTTGTTTTTGTTCAGTTGGAGGAAATTATGGGACATCCAGTTGTTAATTTGCTCAATGCATTTATTGAGAATTTGGATGGGTTAAAGGTAACCTGGTGACATTGAGATATAAAGCGGAGTGTCGTCTGCATTTAGAAACTTTTAATGACTTTTGGGCAGCAAACAGCCATTTCCAAACTAAGGGGTTGACAACACTAGAAGAGAAAGACGCTAAGTACATGGAGGAGCAATAAAATATGTACACAATGGTTGAGGAAGGAAGCACGGGCCCATCTGGACAAGAAAAAATGTTTTTTTGGCAATGGCATAGTTATTTTCCATTTATAGTTATTGGGATAAACTGCTTAATATGTCACAATATTGATCTGAAGTTGTCACCAAGCCCAGATCTCAACTTTAAATCAAAAGACAACAACTACTTTAAAGTAATTTAGCTTGAAAGACAAAAATGTTTTTGTTGTTTTAGGATTTCAGTTTATTTTTTGTTTAAGTTTTGAATAATTTACAAGGTGTACAATATTACTTCTCCATTTGAAAGTTCTGATTTAAACCACTGTACCATCAGTTTTAAAACACTTTCTCAAAATATCACAAGGAAAATGGCATTAAATCTGTGTGAATCTTCTCATAACAATTCAAATTCTCTTTGGTGGTAAAATACTTCCCACAAATTTTACAGGAAAAGTTTCTCACTTGAGTCAGTTGTGTTTCTGAAAACTGTAATGTTTTGGAAAGAGGGTTTTTAAATAGGTCAGACATTACAGCAGTTTTCACCTATGTCAGTTCTCATTTGAAGTGTTAAATATAATTTGTTTTTATATCAAAGATCCCAAACAATTACAGTATTTCATCTTTGTGAATTCTTAGGTGATTTTCTATGATTGTTTTTCCACAAGTCTGGCAAAAAAGCTATTTTTCCACCTAAATAAACTCTCTCGTGGTAATTAAATGTAATGTAAAGGTAATCTTTTGATGTAAAAGTTTTTCACACGAATTATATGGAAAAGGCCACTAATCTGTGTGAACTCTCATGTGACTAGTAAAAGATCCGTTATGAGTAAAAGCTTTGGCACAAATTGAACAGGAAAACACGCTTCTCTTCTGTGTGAACATTCATGTGACGAGTAAAGTCTTCTTTTTCATTAAACCTTTTGGCACAAATTGTACAAGAAAAAGGCTTCTCACGGGTGTGAATTCTGATGTGATTAGTCAAAGCTGCTTTCTGAGAAAAACTTTTGCCACAAATTTTACAAGAGAAAGGCTTCTCACCTGTGTGAACTCTCATGTGATTAGTCAAAACTCCTTTCTGAGCAAAACTTTTGGCACAAATCGTACAGTTGAAAGGCTTCTCACCTGTATGAACTCTCATGTGATGAGTCAAAACTCCTTTGTGAGCAAAACGTCTGCCACAAATCGTACAAGAAAAAGGCTTCTCACCTGTATGAACTCTCATGTGTTTAGTCAAATATCCTTTCTGGGAAAAACTTCTGCCACAAATTGTACAAGAGAAAGGCTTCTCACCTGTATGAATTCTCATATGTTTAGTCAAAGTTCCTTTCTCACTAAATCTTTTGCCACAAATTGAACAAGAGAAAAGCTTCTCACCTGTGTGAGTTCTGATGTGAGCTTTAAAATTAAATGTCTTCTTAAACCTTTTTCCACATGTCGTACATGGAAAATGCTTCTCTTCTGTATCTCTTTTCAATTGTTGAGTCAATTTACTATTCTTGGTAAGAAAATCACCACAAATTCTACCAAGACACAAATAGTTTTCTGTGTCAGTTTTCTTCTCTCTTTCCGGTTCTGAATCGTTTTGCTTCATGGTTTTCTGTCTCCTGTTTTGTTTCGGCTCTTTATCTCGCTGTGATCCAGAGTCTTTATGATGGTTTCCTTGATCCTGGTTCTCAGTTTCATTGGAGTCCTGAGAGATGACTTGGTTCCTGATTGGTTCTGGGTTAATGTGGTCGTTTTCTAAATTTGTGGGAGTCACCATGAATGTATCTTCAGTCTCCTGCTTCAATAAAAGCTGCCCTTTATTCTCATCTATGCAGAGCTCAAATGCTTCCTCTTTTATCCAGGAATGTTCTGGCTCTTGCTGCTCTTCTTTAACCTTCAGAAGTTCTGGTTCCTTCTGGTCCAAACTGGAATCACTATCTTGTTTACAAAGCTGCTGGTCAGAGACAAAATCCTCTTTCCAAACATGATCCAGTAGATGATCTGGAAAAACAAACAAGAAAAAAACTTTTCATTGCAGGTTCATGAAAAAAGTTTGCTTTGTCATTCCGTACTAGGGGTGTCACAAACCCGATTTTATAGCAAAATCAATCAAAATTACATCAACAACCTTGCGCAGTGAAATCTCAAAGACAATCACTATCATGTCATCCCATGTTTACATACTGTAGTGTGTCTCAAGCAAATTTCAATCGAACGCAAATGGACTTGGTAAATTGTCTTGGAAGACGTTTCACCTCTTATCCAAGAGGCTTCATCAGTTCATGCTCGCCGCTGACCAGGCTGGGACTGGTCCAACTAACTGGTGTGGAGACTCAGCTATTTAACCTCTTGAACAAGAATCATTATGTCATTGGATCCTTTGTGCTCAATGTCTTAACGACGGTCGTTGGCGTGCCGCCTATTGGTGGAGGTTAGGTTTCGGCTTCATTAGTGCCCTATTGTGTTATAATATAACATGTCTCAGGAGGATTTTTAACAAACACAGTATCCCTGTGTATTTCAAACCCAGCAACACACTCAGACAGAGACTAGTACATCCCAAGGACAGAACACCACACACACACAAAAGCAACCTGGTGTATGCAATCCAATGCAATGAAGAATGCAAGGACCTCTACATTGGTGAAACCAAACAACCACTGTACAAACGCATGGCCCAACACAGGAGAGCTAACTCCTCAGGCATGGACTCTGCTGTTCATTTACATCTCAAGGAGAAAGCTCACTCCTTTGAGGACAGCAATGTCCAGATATTAGACAGAGAGGACAGATGGTTTGAAAGAGGAGTAAAAGAAGCCATCTATGTAAAAGTAGAGAAACCATCGCTAAACAGAGGAGGAGGCCTGAGACATCACCTATCTCCAATTTACAATGCTGCCCTTTCATCCCTCCCTAGAAGACTCAAACAAATTAGCCTCTAATAACAGAAACAACTGTGACTCCAACGACTGTCGTTATAACACAATAGGGCACTAATGAAGCCGAAACCTAACCTCCACCAATAGGCGGCACGCCAACGACCGTCGTTAAGACATGGAGCACAAAGGATCCAATGACATAATGATTCTTGTTCAAGAGGTTAAATAGCTGAGTCTCCACACCAGTTAGTTGGACCAGTCCCAGCCTGGTCAGCAGCGAGCATGAACTGATGAAGCCTCTTGGATAAGAGGTGAAACGTCTTCCAAGACAAATTACCAAGTCCAGTTGCGTTTGATTGAAATTTCCTTGAGATAACCATGACCTGGATGAATGAGAATATTCACAGGCATACTGTAGTGTGAGTAACGAAAGTACAATTTAGAAAATTACGTTTGTTTCCTACATTCTAAGTAGAAATTTTTTTAGGCCAGTGTAAAGAGATATAGTGTAAAAATAGTAATGCCCCTACCCCGTACATTGATGTAATCATCCATTGCGTTGTTTTACCGTGGACATCGTCAACTCCCAATTTGGAGGACATCGCCCAATCTTATTCTGAATACAATAGTTTCAGTGTGTTCATGTTAGGTTCCGACCCTTAGCAAACAAGCGATTGCGCATTCTTTAGAAAGCTACCTATAGTTGCAATCCAATTGTTCCTTTCACACACACCCCCCCCCCAAATGGGCCAAACCTGTACCTCTAACAGTTTAAAATTGGAAATTAAACTGGGGATTTGGAGTATTGTGACACCCCTTATGAGAAATTGTCTGTTACCGACCAGGCCACATTAAGTGACAGTGTTCTTTGGACAGCCGAAAACAAAAATTTTCAATCCCATCTACTGAGGCAACGTGAATTATTAGAGCCTTTGCTAAGTGGATTTTTACTTCAAGTTGCTGGGTTTTTCCATTTTATGTTGCCTAGTATTTTGTGAGGGCTGCGTTGTCATTCAGGAAGTCAAGGACTTCAGAAAGTTTTTTTGATTTTTATTTTCTTGTAATGGAATTCCAAGGGTAGAGAAATGTCTTCTTTATAGATGCAAGTTCTTGTCCTTTTTTTAGGAAGTAGGTGCAGACATGTCAGTCTGCTCTGATGGCGGACAGTTTTCATCAAACTGTAAATGAAGTATTCTCCTGGTTAGGCGCCTTGCTTGTGGAGTGCAGTGGTCAAGTAAATCAATGTTGGATGAATTAAACTATTATACGAAAACTGGTCTTTGCACAATGAGAATTCGCAGTCCTCTGTATTGGTTGATCAAGATATCTCAAAAAACACAACCTTACACAGCAGACTTCTGGAGCCAAGACACATATGTGGCGTTTTTCTGAACACTGCAGACAACAAATCTATCATGTGTTTCTCAAAAAACCTGATAAACACCTGAATCCTGACCTTCAAGCTCAGCCTGTGGAAACTCCAACCCAAACAAACAAGAGTCCAACCAGATGAGCAACCTGAAGGGATTAACATAGAATATTCACTTCCTTCTGCTATGACTGCACCAGCAGCAAGCAGAGTAAAACTGTCACCCCAATGTTCTGCTCTCCCAGACACAACACTACGTCATTCTCTAGCATCATCATCAGCAAACGGGTCACCACTGAACACATTCTGACAGGCTGAATGACCAAATCATGATAGGAACTCAGTTAACACCAAGACTTGCACCACCCCAGGACTCTCGACCTGATAGTAGTTCTCCATTTCCACCACTGCTAATAACTGTCATCTGATATAGAAGGGAACCAGACAAAAACTACAGACCCATCGTCCACCAGGATGTAGGATGATTTAAGCACGTTCTAAAATCTACACGTCTGACGATCTGTCAGTTTTAGGAGATAATTTTATCCCAATTCACAGTTCTGCTGCTGTATTTCTGCCTCTCTGTGCAAAGGGAAGCCTCCTCTCTCTCTCGGAGGGCATAAAGGCAAGTGATCGCAACACCACAAAGTCGTTTAATCACTAGCAAACGCTAGCAGAAACAGACACAAAGCTTACTCCCTACGACAGCTCCTCAAACTGGCCGGGTAGGCCAGGTTATCCGAAGCGACAAACAGCCGGTGTCCATAGATCCCTCCACTCGCGCTCGACTGCGTCTTTATCTCACCAATCCCCGACTGGAGCAGTCCCAGCTCTGCCAGTGCCCAGGCCGAACATGTAATGTGGTCAGGTCTGAGACCATAGTCCACCGGCAACTTGTGGAGGGTCGGGAGAAGCGTCCAGGTACAGGCGTGCTGCGTTTGACAGCTTTGGTGTGAACGCACCGTTAGATATACAGAGACAGACTGAACAGATATAGTTGAACTATGAAAGATGCAAGGGAGTTTCTCTTTTCTGAAATCATTACGAGAAACTAGGGGTGTCACGATATTTTTGTATCGAAATCGATCGAAATGACGTTACGACCTTGCACGTCCAAATCCAAAAGAGGATCGTGATCACCTCCTCCTCCTATGTTTACTGTGCTTCCAACTCGGGACTCCGTAGCAACAGTTAGAAGGCAACAGTCTATGTACTCAGATTTCCTCATCACAAAGAACCACACCTTGCGTTTTCCCTAACAAGTAACTCTCACTAGTTCTCATAAAACTCACAACGACGCCTGGTAACATTTTAACTGCCTGTATCACATCCCCTGGGATCAGAGCACAGGTCTACAGAGCATATTAGGTGACGCTAGCTAGTAGCTATTAGCTAAGCTACAGCTCGACCACGGCTACGATAGATGAAGCAGTGGGACCAGAAATAAAGCCGCTCCTTCTACTATCAACTCCTCAGTGAGGGAGGCTGCCATGTAGTGACTAGGGTTGTGCCAATGGACGTGTCCATTGTGATGGCTGAGCGACATCATGGTGGAGAGCCACCATCGTGATGCCACAGCCCCCACCCTGCCAGACACACTCTTATCCTGGAGTCCCACGATTCTGAAAAGGTGGTACATGTGCCACCAGTGGTTCTCAAGCTCTCTCCTGTGGTACTTGGAAGGAAGTTAGAAATATTTATTGAAAATAAAATTATTCAAAAATGTATAATTCACACACAGTGTGGCTGGCAACAATTACCAATAAAAATGGACATTTTCTCATGTGGTACCCACTGTAAAACGTTTAAGAACTTACTGCTATAGTCTCTTCTATAGTTTAACTAAAACCTTTGCAGAGACTTTTCTGTCAACATTGAGAATATAGGCCAACTTAATAATGTGTATGTATTGCACAATGGGAAATATTTGTATATTTTTTATTTATTGATTTATTTATAGTGTTTTGTGTGGTTGGATTTGTTGTGTTTGTTTGCGTTTCTTTCCGTCTGTGAAGCTTCAAGAGAAAAACTGAACTTATTATGAGGCTGTTACCTGGGAGGAGACCAACCTGGAGTGAGTTTATTAAGTTTAGCTCAGTCTACTTATTTACAAGGTAAAGAAATAATGGCCTTTTCCACGTTAAAGGTCCAGCACGATGGCAAAATCCGCGCGCACATAAAAGTGTGCGGATGGATTTGGAATCCAGCCCTGCCAGGCTCCATGCAGACATGACGGGAAGATTGAGTGTTTGTATCATTCTACCCCCCCCCCCCCTTCCAACAAAGATGTCCTTGTGCATCGAAATGTTTTGCTGTAAACATCGTCAACTCCCAATTTGGAGGACATCGCCCAACCTTACTAGTGACTCTTTATAGTTACTGCAGAATGAGTGGAGACACAATGCTTCAGATAGCTCATTGGTCAAAAGCAGCTAACAGCGGTCCTCTTGTTTACAAAGCGAATTTGGACTTAACTCACTGGGAACTCAACATTTCCTCACCAGTGATTTGAGAGTAGAAGACGGGGCACTAGCTCCGGTCCCACTGCTTCATCTATCCTAGCCATGGTCGAGTTGTAGCTTAGCTAATAGCTACTTGATAGCACCGCCATGTGCTCTGTAGACGTACGCTCTGATCCCAGGGGATGTGATACAGGCAGTTAATAATGTTACCAGGCGTCGTTGTGAGTTGTATGAGAATTGGTGAGAGTTACTTTTTAGAGAAAATGTAATGTGTGGTTCCTTGTGATGAGACGGTTGTCTGCTAACTGTTGCTAGGGGGTGAAGAGTAGGACCCACAGTATGTAAACATGGCAGGAAGTGCTAGCGATCCTCTTCTGGATTTCAATGTGCAAGGTTGTAACGTAACTTTGATAGATTTATATACAAAATTGAGGTTGTGACACCCCTACTGTCCTGACAAAGACACTAAGGCTGCTTGATTAAGAAAAAAAAGCAATAATGATTATCTTGATTGACAGGGATATACATTTTTAACATGATTATTCAATAACTTTGAATACAGTAGTTTATTAAACATTAATTTAGTCTTTTCAACAACGTCATCTGTAGAATTAGAGATTTTACAAAACTGACTAATTTCTCCCATGAGACTAACAGAGTAACTTCGTCTTTAATAATAACGTGCAATGACTGACATCAGACTTATGAGTCCGTAAATTAAGGTGAGTTAACTGAAAAAACAATTAAGCAATTTCAAAGGAATAAATAAAACTTCCTCTTATGGTTTTTTAGCCAAGAAAACACCGGAAATCAGATAATTTTATTTTCATGATCATTGAAAACCTCCCTCCTCCACCTGTTGCTCTAGTTCAGCTTTTGCCACTCCCAGTGGCTGATGATAAGCGAGGAAATGCTAGCACACTGATGCAGTGATCTGAGCTTTCCTCCTGGTTACACACGTTTTCAGACTGCGGTGAGGTTGGTTTTAACTTGGATATTCGACAGACATTTCTTTCATTAAAGCGGAGACTCCCTCCAATGTCTCAATGACAACTGCGCTCATGGAGCGGATACATCGCTACTTAAAGCTGTGGTTTCGGTTAGGGACCGTCGTTAAATTTCTCTACATCAAAGAAAATAAATCAATAGGCCAGCCTATGCGATCTGCTGAAAGTAACTCCAAAATATTGCTAAATTGTTGCTCGACACTCACGGAACATGACGCATAGACTTATTACAAAATAAAAAAATGTTATGTTTCATATAAATATTTTACTGTAATATTGTTTTTTTTCTTCAATAGCTTCCAGGTCGTGTGACCAAGTGATACCAAATAAGTCTTGAAATGTCTTAGTACATCTAAAGAACCAGACACACTACTTTATTTACAATTTGAACACACGTCATATTTTATATTAATAGTTTAATATAATATTTGTTTTTTTCTTAAAAATGTCTTAATACAATATGGATCATGAAAATGACACATCGACATATTATAGACTTCTAGATAAAAACATCTTATCTTTCTCTCTGTCGCTTATGGAAAACACATTTTTCTCAACCAAAGCCTTTCTGCTAATTTATTTTACATTTATGCTTCCATATTCCATCATGGAGGCATCAGGCCGGACTCAGAGACAAAGAATGAACAATTATTCCACCTTTCTGTCCCCCAGGATCCACAGATCCATCAGCAGAAATCTGAAGACAATCAGCCAGTTAGCAGCACAGTCTGTCTAAACGCTGATATAGAATCCCCTCTACCCTTTTTAAGAGGCTCTTTTAGAATCGGGGAGTTTGGAACGATGCGCGTTCCCGCGGATCAGGGGACACGCACGCAGACTAACGTAACACCAGCACCACTTTATCTAGCACCAGGAGCTAGCTTTAGCTTCGCTGCCTAATCTCCGCTAAAATCTCCCCCCAAATGGTGGATTTAAAGCCGTAATCTCCATCCTGCGTCAACAGTAAACCGTCAGCATCGTTGCTGTTTCCTACCTATCCGGTGTAAGATGATCTGGGGTGTCCGGGTGAAATCCAGCGGCCTGTTCTGATCATCCATCTCTTCCTCGGACTTGAAGATTTCTTTACAATCCGTGAATGTTTCTTCAGCAGGAGTTAACTGCTCGTTGATCAACTCTCGTTGAAGCTGGACTGAAGACATTCTGACTGCAAACACTCACTAATTTAGCCCCCAGATGAGCAGAATCTCTAGAATGACTTCATGTGGAGAAAAACAGCTAGCATCACGTTTAGCTTCTGCTTCTTCTTGGGGTTTATTGGGGGTTGAAAAAAACGAATCAGGTCATTACCGCCACCAGATGGTGGAGAGGGGGAACAGCAGCGTCACTTAAACATACAATCCTGTCATACAAATGCATTTATTAGATAATTAATCAATATATCATAATGTTTACTTTATGAGTTATTTTCTATTAAAATAATTATATCTAGTTTAACTTTAATTCTGCTCAGGATTTCAATCAGCTGTCTTCTTTCGTCCTCATATTCTAAAACTCAGAGGTGGAAAGAGTACTAAAATGTTCTACTCAAGTAAAAAGCACTACTAGTGTGATTATACTTTCACACTATTACAATTTTAAAAAAAGTAAAAGTAAAAAGTAGCTCATTTAAAATGTACACTTTTTTTTACAGCAGTCGATCATGTATGTTCAAGCATGTTGTATCATGCTCATATGCATGGCAAACTGATCCAAATCTTCTCATTCTGGACTAATCCGATTTTCTTCCTGTTGGCACGTGGTATGGAGTTTTCCCTACACGTCTGTTGAAGCATCTGTTCCTTACAACTGCTGCTCTCATTACAGCATGTGTCCACAGCTGTTTTAGCAGATTAGTCTCTAGCAACATTCATATCCCCTTATCAAATAATGTTCTCCAGCCCATTGCAATCAGCAGGCCGTCACTTAATGTATCTCCATAATTTCTCAGCGCTGTAATGGCAGTCTCTGCATCAACAATCAAATCAGTGACACTCTCGTGGTTTGCCTTCTGCAGCAACGTTACCTCAGCGTACAGACTGATCACTCAAGGTTTCCCTTTGCCTGCATAGTACTCCCGCAGTCTCTGCAGTGATTTTCTTCCATCAGCTAGGGGATCCCGTATAATGAGGTAAAGACTTTTGTAATCAAGAAATTGAATCAGTTTGGCGCATGCTTCCTCATTTTTTGAAGGTCCTCAACTGGCTCTGCTAATATTGTGTCTTTCAGTCCCAGCAGCCGCACATGGCCCAAAAACTTTGCCTCCCTGAACTCAAAGTTCTTTTCATCTCTGTCCAAACAATTGTTGCCAGCAGTTTCCATTGTCTTTTCTTTTCATGCATGCTCCAGATTAATCAAGTGTAAGAACGCAACGAATTAACAAAGATCAAATGGAGTGGACTGGGTAATATAGCTGAGGAGGGATGAGTTTTCTGTGGCTGGCTGTTTTAAGACAGCTTATTTAGAAATTTTATGAAGCTATAGCCGCTTAAATATACATTGATAAAACATTTTTATATCAGGTTCTTATAATAGAAGAAAACATTTTACTCGACTACTATGTTGTGTATTATAACTAAGGATTAATTTAAGTAAACATGCGAGACTGTTCCAGTGTGACTTTTTTTACCCAGGGATTTTATGCAGGAGTATTAATTATTCATGATAGATGTTTCTTTTGTAATATCCTAAAAAGTATCAAGTTTCATTGTCGTTTTTTTTCAAGATTAATTTAAAAAGGTTTTTACACAGTGAAAACATATTCAAAATAATCAACAAAAAATCACTTTAGACCATACAGCTTTAATTTTGTTTGGCATTTGACAGTTATTAGAAACAACCTAGAAGCACATATTGCACACGCAACAAAAATAACATTAATTTATTTTGGTAAATTGTGAATGAAAAGAAGAAAGTTGAAACCTCTAGAGCAGAGGCGCCCTAACTTTTTTCACTCAGAGAGCCAAAAGAAATTTCTATCTTAGGGTGGAGGACGCGAAGCATGCGAGCGTGCCAGATGGTCTCCTCACAGGTCCCGCTGAAAAAAGATTTTATTGGTGCTTTTGCAAACTTTTACCGAGTTATTTTTACCTCAAAGTTTGAAGAGACTTGAGAGAATGAAAATATGCCAGAAACGAGACAGAAGACTAAAGATATGCACTGCACGGCTGACCCCGATCCCGCGGCTGAGCTGGCTAATCAACCTAGCTTGTGTTCCCCCTCTCCCACGGTCATGGATGCCGCTGCTAACTTCCAAGCCACCGTCGGCAAATCGAGAGACGAAAACCTTGAGTCACTTGCAAACTTTCAAAAAGAACGTGGCGCTGCTATCTCGGCTCTACATAAGAGGGTCGATGTTCATGGAAAAAAGATTCAGGATGTGGAGGAGTCCCTGACTGACGCCGGTGACCAGCTCGCGGGGCTAGGTGGAACGCTAGCTCAGCTAACGAAGGAAAATGAGGCCATGAAGAAACAACTTGACTACCTGAGCCATTACACACGGAGGGAGAATATTCGTATTATTGGCCTGCCGGAGTCTGTGGAGATGCCTAAACCGATTGATTTCGTGTGTAACCTCCTCCTTGAAGTTTTTGGCCCCAATGACTTTGAAATGCGCATTATTATTGATCGCGTCCATTGGACCGCCGCACCCAAACCACCAGCTGGCGCCAAGCCGAGGCCACTTCTAGTTCGGATGCACAGCTACAGAGTACGCGAGTTGGTGCTGCGTCTCGCCAGCCGCCATGAGGGGCCGATTCTGTGCCGAGACAAGCGGATTCAATTCTTCCCCGATGTCAGCCCGGAGGTATCCCGGCTCCGCTCCGCGTTTATTGGTGTGAAACGCAGACTTCACCAGGCCAACATTACCTTCCGTCTCTACCATCCCGCCCGTCTGGTTTCATGTGGAACAACCAGAAGGTGAGCTTCACTGAGCCAGCGGAGGCTCTCAGCTTCATTGATCAACATGTGCCAGCCACCTCCAGGGATTCCACCGGCGCAGACTTCTCAGTAACGGTGAGCTTAAATGACATAAACAATTACGTTTGCCATCCAGATGGCGTCTTGTGACACATGACTGTTTGTGTTCGCTTAAGACTTGGGCTATATAAAATTCCCCTTTGATTTTCCTAGTTCGCAGTCTGTCTGCACAAATACCTGTCAATGGGTTATTCCCCCTCAGTACGGTGGGCGGGAAGTGCAAATCAAAATTACATTAACCTGAAACACTTTTACATTTTTACCGCAACAAAATTACATTAACCTGAAACACTTTTACATTTTTACCGAAACAAAATTACATTAACCTGAAACACTTTTACCTTTTTACCGAAACACTTTTACATTAACCTGAAACACTTTTACATTTTTACCGAAACAAAATTACATTAACCTGAAACACTTTTACCTTTTTACCGAAACACTTTTACATTAACCTGAAACACTTTTACATTTTTACCGAAACAAAATTACATTAACCTGAAACACTTTTACCTTTTTACCAAAACACTTTTACATTAACCTGAAACACTTTTACATTATTACCGAAACAAAATTACATTAACCTGTAACACTTTTACCTTTTTACCGAAACACTTTTACATTAACCTGAAACACTTTTACATTTTTACCGAAACTCTTTTACATTTTTACCGAAACACTTTTACATTTTTACTGAAACAAAATTACATTAACCTGAAACACTTTTAAATTTTTTTAGCGAAACATTTTTACATTTTTACTGAAACAAAATTACATTAACCTGAAAGACTTTTAAATTTTTTTAGCGAAACATTTTTACATTTTTACTGAAACAAAATTACATTAACCTGAAAGACTTTTAAATTTTTTTAGCGAAACACTTTTACATTTTTACTGAAACAAAATTACATTGACCTGAAACACTTTTACATTTTTACAGAAACACATTTACAAGTTTACCAAGACACTTTTACAAAGACATGACCCGGAAGTGATAATGCGGGGAACGGAATCAGTTGTCAAAGTTAACGCAATCTTGTCAGCAGCTCAACCTGTGGAGGTGTTTTGCCCGTTTTGCGGAATCTATTTTCAAGTTATTTGGGCATTTTGTGTTGATTGTGGACATAATTTGGACTTTCTCGCTGATGCAGAGGGAGAAGATGTTGATGTCGGTTTTATGGACTGGCTCGTAAAGTATTTCCACGGAGGCCACTCATACAGTGCGTTTGTTGACGTGACAGTGTGAAATTTTCGTATTTTAAGGGATTCGAAAATATCGCACAAGAAATACCTCAGTGGCGCCACCTGGAATGTCAGAAAATTTACTTTTTATGTCCTCTGCATTGACATTACTTCATCGTAGAGACATGCTGTTTTCAGAGAGTTGTAGAGCTTCCCGACAAAAAAGTCTAATAATGTCCCAAATTTACAGGAAGTCGGCCATCTTGGTTCGAATGTGCGTTTTTGAGCCTTTTTGAGCCTTTTTTGGACGTTTTCAGGGTCCGCATTTGATCCAACTCCTCCTACAGATTTCAACCGATCAGCTTATCAATTGGTTAAGATGGCCTTCAGGCATGGGGGATCAAAAGTTATCAAAATCTTGAGTTTTTGATAATGGTGAGGGGGCGTGGCCAGGCCTCAAAGTTGGACCACTCGCCAAAATTTTTAAAACGGTTATAACTCATCTTCAGAAAGACACAGATGGGTGAAACTTTCTGTGGGGGACGGGCATCAGCTTCCTGAGCATCCTATGTGGTCAAATATAGACATAATTTAAGCCCCACCCCTTCGGAACAGGAAGTGTGATGTTTTGCTGGGAAAGGTCCCAATTTTACACCCATGACCTAATCATGACCTAATCATGATCCGGTGCACAGTGACTGTAAACAAATTGGTGTAAGTGTGTGTCAAACACTGAGTGTTTTCGAAAGACGATAGGGGCGTGGCGGCGTTGCGATGTCAGGGGTCACGCCGCGGCCATACGTTTGGCTATATTTTCCACAAAACTTGCTTGATCTGTACCATATAACATAGGATGTTTGCTGGTCCAACCCTTAAGAGATATGAATGCAAAGTTTTGGTGGGCGTGGTCTAATTACTGCACAGCGCCCCCTAGAATCACTAAAACACATAGCCCACAGCCATAGTTTATTACAGCATTATGAAATCTGGGATACCAATAGAGTGTCTCAGGACCTACAGAAAAGTCTCTTGGAGCGATGGTCCAAACCCTACAGGAAGTCGGCCATTTGACTCAAACGCGATTTTTGCCATTTATACACTTGGTATTTGATCGAACTCCTCCAACAGTTTTTGACCTACAGACTTCTAAACAGGCAAAGAGAGACTTAAGCCATTGGGGATCAAAATATATCAAAAGAATTTTGCTCCAACAAAGCCGGTAGGCGTGGCTAGGCCTCAAACTTAGGCTACTCGCCATAAATATTCAAACAGTTAAATCTCCTCTTCAGAAAGTCACAGATGTCTGAAACTTTCTATGGCGGACGGACATCAGGTCCCTGACCATCCTATGTGGTCAAATATTGACATCACTTAAGCCCCGCCCCCTCAGAACGAGAAGTTTAATGTTTTGCTGAGTGAAGTCCCAATTTTACATCCTTGACCTAATCAACATGATCCCATGCACAGTAACTGAAAACAAGTTGGTTTAACTCTGTGTCAAACACTGGGACTTTTTGACAGACAATAGGGGTGTGGCGGAGTGGCGAACTCAGGCGTCACGCCGCTGCCATACATTTGGCTATACTTTCCACAAAGTATAGCTAAGCGTGGCTAAGCCTACAAACGAGGCTTTTACCATAAGGGCAGAAGATATATTAACTTCAACATACAAGGTCACAACTGTTCCAAACTTACTGGTTCTCATCACATACCACCACTCAACACATTCATAGGGTAATTCGCTCATATCACATAAGCCCCGCCCCCAGAGAAGAGGAAGTGCAATGTTTTACTTTGAAAAATCCATATTCGCCTCATTTTACCTGATCAACATCTGGCTGTGATCAGTGACTGAAAACAAGTTGGGGTTACTTCTTGTCCAGTACTGACAGTGTTTGAAAAAGGGTGTCGCTCCGGCTGTATGGCAAAGCATGGCGTCACGCCATGGAAATAAGTTTGCCTCTAATTTACACATGCATCATCCAATCTGCTGCAAATTTAACAAACCTGATATTTGTCATACCCCTAACCCATATGTATGCAAATATTGGGTGGGTGTGGCCTAATTCCTACACAGCGCCCCCTAAATTCAAAAACTATACCCCTCAAGCAATGCAATAAACAAGGATTGTTAATATCAGTATAAACAAAGTTTATATAGAACCGTGAAGGTCTTTTATAGCCAAAGTCTATAATCCGGCAGAAGTCGGCCATTTTGGTCTCTTTGTGTCATGTTTAGGCTTCTACCATAAGGGCAGAAGATATATTAACTTCAACATACAAGGTCACAGCTGTACCAAACTTAGCAGTTCTCATCACATACCACAACTCAACACTTTAATAGGGTATATTGCTCATATGCCATAAGCCCCGCCTCCAGGGAACAGGAAGTGCAATGTTTTTTTTGAAAAATCCATATTCGCCTCCTTTTACCTAATCAACATCTGGCTGTGGTCAATGACTGATGAGAAATTGTGGTAAATTCTTGTCTATTACTGAGGGTGTTTAAAAGAGGGTGTCGCTCTGCCTGCATGGCGACACACCATGGAAATACTTTTGCCTCTAATTTCCACATGCATCATCCAATCTGCACCAAATTCAACAATCTGGATTTTCGTCCAACCTTTAACCCATATGTATGCAAATATTGGGTGGGTGTGGCCTAATTCCTACACAGCGTCCCCTCAAATCATTAAACTATACCTCTCAAGAAATGCATTCAACGAGGATTGTCAATATCAGAATATACAGTTTATGAAGACCTGTGAAGGTCTTTTGAAGCCAAGGTCTATAAACCGCTGGAAGTCGGCCATTTTGATCCAGAGCTGCAGTTTTTTGCATTTTGAACACGTCATGCAGATTTCATCAGCGGACTAATTGAAGTAGTTGAGGCATTGAGGAGGCTGTGCGTGGCTCCTGCGGTAGCATCGTAGGCCGACGCGGCGCTTTGCTGGGAGGGCCGCTCGACGCTGCTTGCAGCTTTTATTTTATTTCATTTTCATTTTTTTCCCGTTTCTTTCACATGGTAGTTTTATTTAACTTGCGCTATTTTTGTGCGATGCGACTTTGTATGATCATATGTTTCTACTTTGATATCTTCAATTGTATTCATTTGATTATTTATTTATTTATCTGTTTTCTTTTTTTTTTTCTTACTGTGGGTTCAATTTCCTGAAGTCATAGACATGAAACCGAGACAAGAAGAAAGAAAGGAAGAAGGTGAAGAAGAGAAAATGGGCCAGCAGAGGCGCGAACCGACGACACAAGACAGGGAGGCAAACAAAGAACACAAGAAAACATCCCAGTCCTCAGCTTCATTTCTTTTAACTGTTGAAGGGACTCTCTTGTGTGCCCTGACATTCACTGTTAAAATGCATCTAAGGAAAACTCAATGAAACAATTTTGAAAAAGAAAGAAATTTCTATCTTAGGTCTGCAGGCCAAACGAAATATATTTTACAAAAAATACAAATACTCATAGTAAAGTACTTTTAATTAGTTATTATACATTATTTTGGTGTAAATAAAATTAAACTACATATGAAAAACAATTCACACAGTAGGATGCCAGTGAAAACAATTAACATCTTCTCAACATTTTTTAAGATGTCTTGTCTCTGTGCCACTGATGATGATGCTCCATGTTGGTTATAGCTGCTTAAACAAGCAGCCTGCATAGTGACCCATTAAGTTGGAGGTATTTTGATCCAGTCTGGTGGTGCAGCAAAGGCTGATGGGACATTGCATAAATTTATCAAATTTGACTATTTATGGGTTTGTAAAGTGTGAAAGGGTAAATATGTGCACACAACTACTCTTAGTGCCGCTCATAGTTGCATGTATTTTAATTTTAAACATAATTTGGGATATTTCATATGCATTTCAAATGGTGCTGGGTATCGATTATAATTTTTAAGCAATCAAGAATTAGAGTTGATTACCAAAAACTGATCCGATTCAGTCTGATCCAGTATGATATTAATACCGGTCAGTGCCATTAAAAATGTTTTTTGAGCAATTATACGCCTATAATTCAATGATTTAAACCTGGGTAACAGTTCACCGGGGGAAACGTAAAGAAACACGATTAGAAAAGACCGTCTGGACCCTTCCTTTGTATTTTAGCTGTAAAAAGGGCAAACTAATCCAAACAATATGTGAGTCGATTTGATTTCTATTATAATCTATTCAAAATCGATTTTCCGTTTTTTTTTCCCCTAAACAGCTCTAATTTCAAATATATATTCATTTGTAAAAAGTGGTACAAGAAGTGGAAGAATAATATTTGTGCATGTTAGGTTGTGGTCAGGGTCATCCCCTAGTGGGCCAAAGTAAATGACTTGGGGGGCCAACTATGGCCCACGGGCCCCACTTTGGGCACCCCTGCTCTAGAGTGTAGTATTTCTTTAAATATGTTTATATTCTTAACTTAAACATGTGTTTCATAAAGTCAAAGCATTTTAAAACTAAATACTTTCAAGAAGGGCTGCGAAAAAAATGTACTGAGACCAAAATTTACGACTGTAACCAGCGTCATTATGCCAATGTCAGCATTTGAAATAAAAATGGTGCGTAGTTTGGACATGTTCATGTCCTTTTAAGACGCTGCAGCCGTGCTACGTTACAGACTGAATGGGGTGGAATCCTGTGACTACGTGCAAACGTGACTCAACCCCATCCAGTTGACTTGGTCGCTATATTTAGTTTTCAGATCCTCTTATTCAAGAAAAAAAGAGACTATAGACAAATCTAGTGACTTTTGTTGAAGCCAACGCCGGCTGATCCAAGCTGTACTTTGATGTATAGCCTAGTTTATACTACGCCGTTTTGCCGGAGACGGATTGACGCAGAGCTATTATCTGTTAATGCAAGGGCTCTCCTTAACCTAAACAAGGACGGACGGAGTAGATCCCTATTTTCTAACAATCTGTCTCCATCAACAGAGAGCATATGAAAAATCAGAGAATGGAGAGACAGAAACGGTGAACCATTAACGAAAAACGTCTCGGTCAATATCTCTGGGTGGAAATTTGCTTTTGGATAAGTATAAACTAGGCTTAAAATAAAATAAAAACAATCTGTCTAAAAAAGCATGTCTAATTGTATTGCAATGACTTTTCTTGTAAAGTGCCTTGAGATGACATTTGTTGTGAATTGGCGCTGTATAAATAAAAGTGAAATGAATTAAAATAAACCGAACCTCACTAAATACATCACAGATTTCACCCGCAGCTCAGTCACTTACTCAGCTCATCTGTTTGTGCGCCTCTCTGTGACAGACGGTAAACAGTCATCCTGTCTAAGTCAAGACTTGATTCTCCCAAACAAAGAAGGGAGTGGGAATCGAACCCAGAATCAAAACACTGGTTTAAGTGTTTTGTTGGAAACTTTCCACGGGCATATTGCCTGTATTGTACGATTGTTTTTTAAGGCCCCAATTATAGATACAAAAACACATGAAAACTCAAAAATATACGGAGAAGGCCAAACAAATTCTGCAGAAAATATTTTAATAACGATCCCCTTTTTCTACAGCTTCCATTACAATTAAAAGCACATTATGCAAATGAGGCGATAAAGTAATTTAGGCAAGGCAATTTTATTTATACAGCACACTTTTGACACAAGGCAATTCAAGGTGCTTTACATGACTACAAAAATGTGAAAAGTAAAACATAGCATCACTAAAAGAAAGCAGAAACAAGCATTTATAAAACACAATTTATGTACAATTACGAAAATTTGAACGGATGAAACAAAACTCAAAACATTAAGCAATAAAAGTAATTAAAAGAAAACATTTAGTGATTAGAGCATAAGAACATTCATGTAAAATTATGAACATTAAAAAAGGAAATATTTAGCGAGACTGTTTCCAGATAAACACCTTGAGCTGACACATTTTACACCTGTCAGTGACAAAACAATCGAAGAGGTTATCTCTGCTCTGAGTCCATGTACATGCTGCCTTGATTAATTATTCACTCGATTTCTAAAGTTTGTGCTGACTAGTTTGTTACCAAAACTTGGTCAGTTAGTTAACATCTCACTTGAGAATGGAAAATTCCCACATGCCTTAAAAACTGCGATAATTAAGCCTCTTCTAAAGAAGACCAGCCTTGATGTCACAATACTGAGCAACTACCAGCCCATATCAAGCCTACCATTCTTAGGAAAAGTCCTAGAGAAAGTAGAATGTCAACAGCTCACTTACTTTTTCCTGTCTAACAATGTGTTTGATACTTTCCAGTCAGGCTTTAGGCCTCATCACAGCAATGAGACAGCTCTGATCAAGGTGACAAATATCCGCATGAACACCAACGCAGGCAAAGTCTCAGTTTTAGTTCTGCTGGACCTGAGCGCTGACTTTGACACAGTGAATCATGGGATCTTACTTCACAGGTTAGAAAACTGGGTGGGAGTCTCCGGTACTGCTCTAAACTGGTTCAAGTCCTATCTCGAGGACAGGACGTACTTCGTCGAAACTGGCAACTGTGTCTCAGAGAAAAATTCCCATGACCTTTGGAGTCCCCAGGGGTCAATCCTGGGACCACTTTTATTGAGCTTGTACATGCTTCCATTGGGTCAGCTAATTACCAGCAATAATGTGTCTTACCATAACTACGCAGATGACACTCAGATCGACGTGTCACTGATGGCAGATGATCATGGGCCTATAGATGCACTCTGTCACTGTATTGAACAGATCAGTATGTGGATGCAAAACAACTTTCTCCAGTTAAACTCAGACAAAACTGAGATCATTGTTTTTGGCCCACAGACACAAAGAGAAAGTTATCAGTCATCTTGAGTCTCTCTGTCTTCAACCAAAAAATCAGGTTAGAAATCTAGGGGTAATCATGGACTCTGACCTGAACTTAAACAGCCACATCAAACCAACAACATCAACAGCTTTTTACCATCTGAAAAACATTGCTAAGATCAGAGAAATAGTGTGGAAACCAGACTTAGAGAGACTTATCCAGGCATTTGTCTCCAGCAGGTTAGACTACTGTAAGGGCCTGCTCACTGGCCTCTCTAAACCAGCTGTTAGACAGCTGCAGTACATTCAGAACGCTGCTGCTCGAGTCCTGACAAGAACCAGGAAATACGACCATATGACTGGCTTCCTGTCACTCCGAGAATAGAATTTAAAACAGCTCTGCTTGTGTACAAGTCTTTTCATGGTTTGGCACCAAAGTACATCTCTTACATGTTAGAGACATATGAACCATCTTGGGCCCTGAGAACTTCAGGGAGGGTTCTCCTAGTGGTTCCTAGAGTCAACAATAAACACAGTGAGGCTGCATTTCAGTTTCAGGCATCTAAAATCTGGAAAGGTCTCCATGAGGATGTGAGACAAGCCTCAGTTAAAGTATCAGTTACTCATAAGCAAGTCTAAATAAATACATTTTTATTTTTGATTTAAAGAGTTCAGTGTTTCTGCAGCTTTCCATGCATCCTGCAGTTTTTTCCAGACACGGGGAGCATAGGAACCTAAAACTGCTTATCCATGTTTGGTTCTGGTTCTAGGGATGATTAGTAGATTAGAGCTGGAGGACCTGAGTGATCTGGAAATTTTGTAGCACGGTAGCAGATATCTAATGTCTAAGGACTTCAGAACTGGGGAGATGTGTTCTACTTTCCTGGTTCTAGTGACAACACCAGCAGCAGCATTCTGCAACTGCAGTTGTCTGATTATTTTTTTTAGGTAGACCTGTGAAGATACTGTTACAGTAATCAAGGTGGCTGCAGATAAATGCATGGATGAGTTTTTCTAGGTCTCCTAGTGTCATCATTCCTTTAATCCTACAAATATTCCTCAGTTGACAGAAAGCTGGAGATTCAGGTCTGAGTCCATTATTACACTAAGATTTATGGCCTGGTCGGCAGTTTCTACTTGGACCAACTGAAGCTGTGTACTGATATTTAATCAATCTTTTTTGGGTCTGAAGATTAGTACTTTTGTTTTCCTTTTGTTTCGTTGGAGGAAATTATGGGACATCCAGTTGTTAATTTGCTCAATGCATTTATTGAGAATTTGGATGGGTTAAACGTCACCTGGTGACATTGAGATAAAAAGCGGAGTGTCGTCTGCATTTAGAAACTTTTAATGACTTTTGGGCAGCAAACAGCCATTTCCAAACTAAGGGGTTGACAACACTGGAAGAGAAAGACGCTAAGCAAATGGAGGAGCAATCAAATATTTAATCCAGGGTTGAGGAAGGAAGCAAGAGCCCACCTGGACAAGAAAAACTGTTTTGGCAATGGCATAGTTATCGTCCATTTATAGTTATTGGGATAAACTGCTTAATATGTCACAATATTAATCTTAAGTTGTCACCAAGCCCAGATCTCAACTTTAAATCAAAAGATAACAACTACTTTAAAGTAATTTAGCTTGAAAGACAAAAATGTTTTTGTTGTTTTAGGATTTCAGTTTAATAGGGAACCAGAGACTCTGGCCTCTAAAGTTCTTTGGCGCTACAATGTTTGAATATTTTACAAGGTTTACAATATTACACTTTTCCGTTTGAAAAGTTCTTGTGTAGATAGCTGTACTAAAATATCACAAGGAAAAAGCATTTAAATCTGTGTGAATCTTATAACAATCCAAGTTCCCTTTGGTAGTAAAATATATAAGAATATAAGAAAAGCTTCTCACCTGAGAATGTTGTGTTTCTGAAAACCATAATGTTTTCGAAATAGTTTTTTTTATAGGTCAGACATTACAACAGTTTTCACCTGTGTCAGTTCTCATTTGAAGGTTTAAATATAATTACATACAATTACAGTATTTCATCTTTATGAATTCTTAGGTGATTGTTGATTAATTGTTTTCCACAAGTCTGGGAAAAAGGTTTTTCCATCTAAATATTTTCTCTGGTGGTAATTTAAAGTATCTTTTAATGTAAAAGTTTTTCACACGAATTATATGGAAAAGGCCACTAATCTGTGTGCACTCTCATGCGACAAGTGAAAGTTCCTTTATGAGTAAAAGCTTTGGCACAAATTGAACAGGAAAATACGCTTCTCTTCTGTGTGAACATTCATGTGACTAGTAAAGGCTCCTTTTTCATTAAAACTTCGGGCACATATTGTGCAAGAAAAAAAGTTCTCACGTGTATGAACTCTCATGTGTTTAGTCAAATATCCTTTCTGGGAAAAACTGTTGCCACAAATCGTACAAGAGAAAGGCTTCTCACCTGTGTGAACTCTCTTGTGATTAGTCAAATCTCCTTTCTGAATAAAACTTTTGCCACAAGTCTTACAAGAGAAAGGCTTCTCACCTGTGTGAACTCTCATGTGATTAGTCAAAACTCCTTTGTGAGTAAAACTTCTGCCACAAATTGTACAAGAGAAAGGCTTCTCACCTGTATGAACTCTCATGTGACAAGTTAAAGTCCCTTTCACATTAAAACCTTTGCCACAAATTGAACAAGAGAAAGGCTTCTCACCTGTGTGAATTCTCATATGTTTACTCAAAGTTCCTTTCTCACTATAATGTTTGCCACAAATTGTACAAGAGAAAGGCTTCTCACCTGTATGAACTCTCATGTGACTAGTTAAAGTTACTTTGTGATTAAAACTTTTGCGACAAATTGAACAAGAGAAAGGCTTCTCACCTGTGTGAACTCGCATGTGACAAGTTAAAGTCCCTTTCACATTAAAACCTTTGCCACAAATTGAACAAGAGAAAGGCTTCTCACCTGTGTGAATTCTCATATGTTTACTCAAAGTTCCTTTCTCACTATAATGTTTGCCACAAATTGTACAAGAGAAAGGCTTCTCACCTGTGAGTTCTGATCTGACTTTAAATCAATGTCTTCTTAAACCTTTTTTCACATTTCGTACATAAAACGCTTACTCTAACACACAGATGTGTCAATTGGTTGTGTCAATTTCTTTACTATTCTTGGTAAGAAAATCACCACAAATTCTACCAAGACACAAATAGTTTTCTGTGTCAGTTTTCTTGTCTCTTTCAGGTTCTGAATTGTTTTGCTTCATGGTTTTCTGTCGTCTCTTATTTTGTATCGGCTCTTTATCTCGCTTTGATCCATAGTCTTTATGGTTTCTTTCTTGATCCTGGTTCTCAGTTTCATTGGAGTCCTTAGAGATGACTTGGTTCCTGATTGGTTCTGGGTTTATATGGCCACTTTCTAAATTTGTGGGAGTTACCATGAACCTATCTCCAGTCTCCTTTTTCAATAAAAGCTGCCCTTTATGCTCATCTATGCAGAGCTCCAATGCTTCCTCTTTGATCCAGGACTGTTCTGGCTCTTGCAGGTCTTCTTTAACCTTCAGAGGTTCTGGTTCCTTCTGGTCCAATCTGGAATCACTATCCTGTTTACAGAACTGCTGGTCAGGGAAAACCTCCTCTTTCCAAACATGATCCAGTAGATGATCTGAAGAAACAAACAAGAGAAAAGCTTTTCATTGCAGGTTCATGAAAAAAGTTTGCTTTGTCATTCCGTACTAGGGGTGTCACAAACTTGATTTTATAGCTTTTATAGCTTAAAGATGGAAATGGTCAGTTGGTGTGTGAATGCAACTGTTCAAATCTGCTCAATTTTACGAAGCAACGGAAAAGGGCATCCGGCTTGTCCTGCTGAGACCTATCCTGCAGGCTACGTGGTCAACGCTTGCAAAGAAATCATCACTGCATCTTGGTGCAAATGGAAATTGGAATCATAAACACGAATGCTGACAGATTTAAGGATAGAGAGAAATTGCTCTTCCTGCTAACCATAACAACTAGTATTTTGGCTCTTTTGATGACCTTCAACTGGTCCATAATCAAATGCCCATCTGAGAAAAGTAAACCGTTTATCACCGTGCCTCGCTGCTTCCCAACCGCTCCTTCCCAAGTCAGGACGCAGTAAATAGCGTGCATCTGTTGCAGTGCATCAATTTATGGACTGAGGTTCACATTCCCCAACTCTCCCTCCTGATTTGTTATAGTCAATGTCTGAATATGTGCTTAAATGTTCTAGGTGTGTTTTTTTTCTATTACCTGTCATTTTATTCTTGAATAAGGAATCAAAATACAGATGAGTGCTTTTTTTGTCTATTGTGTATATCGTTTCTTATTGGCAATCTGGTGCGCCGCACAAGCGGGCAGCAGAAACTATGGTATCCTTGTATCTGTTTTTGTGTGATTAATGTTTTGGTGCGTCTAGTCTTGATCGGGCTGTACTGAAATGAATTTCCCCTCGTGGGACAATAAAGGATTATTCCATTCCATTCTACAAGGAACCACACATTGCATTTCCCCTAACAAGTAACTCTTGCCAGTTGTCATTCAACTCACAAGAACACCTGATAAGAGAATAAAGGCTAAAGCCACTCGTTCTCTCAAATCACCACTGAGGAAATTTTGACTTCCCCTGAGTTTAAATCATACATTCTCGTTGTAAACACGAGGCAACGATGCGCATGTACTGTTTCTCTTAGCCAGCCCTGCGCGAATAGATGACTGCAATAACTAAAAAATGTCATTAATGGGCAGCCCACCCCTCTTTACTAATATTCCTATTATTTATTTTAACAATACGCGTAATCTTATGTTACGTGCCGTCAGGCAGGGGATATTTTTGTGTTTTTTTCCTTTTCTCCCCCCCTCTCCCTGTTTTCAGAATGCTGAGACTTGATGTGGAGGCCTTGGATTGGTTATAGGGTATCCAGCTTGGACCAATTGGAGTCTGATCCAGAGGATAAAAGGAAGCTTCCCTGAAGAGCAGGGGAGGACTCTCTCTTTTGCTGCTGCTGATTGACTGATTGCTTCACCTGCCACAGTCAAGCTGATTCCTTCACTTGTGTTCTGGAGCTGCTACTGTTTGGAGGAGGGAGGCTGTGGACTAGGTAAGCTGGGGGATCCCTTTACACCTCATCACGTAGTGGAAACTCTGTTAAAATACACTAGGTAAGAAGGTGGTCGCCACCCTTGTAATGTTTTCTGGAACCATCAATTTTGTATGAAAGTTTAGGCAAGGCTTTTTGTTTGGTTTCTTTGTTTAGACAGAAGGGTAGATGGGCTCTGTTTTGTTTGATTAATTTCATTCCTTTGGCACCACCTAACTGTCCCTGTCTCCCCCTCCCTTCACAGTTGTACACGCAGCCTCCAAGCAAACAAAACTGCAATAAAAGTTGTTAAACTGTCATTGAGCATCGAGTGACTTTGTTTTTTGGTTGTCAGTTGCTGCCTTGCCCCTTCCCTCCGTTCTGACTTGGAGACACACCAAGGGGAAGGTTCGTAACAAGTGGGGCCTCGTCCTGGATACGTTTCCTGAGCCAAGGACAACCATATTAAAATACATTTGGTGGACCTAATGGCAAGTTTTGATTTAGAGGATTTCCTACAGACACCAACTTGTGAAAAATTGGAGTTGTGCCGTAAGGAGGACCTGCTCCGCCTAGCAGACTACTTTGGTGTTGCGGTGAGGAAGCAAGCAGGATGTAAAAGAAAAAAATTAAAAATGTGCTGTTGCAGAAACGGGTGGAGAGAAAAGGTCTTGAGGACTCTGCCTTGGAGGGTGCGCCTGGCCTGTCTAGTGAGGTGCTAAGTGGTTCTCCAGTCAAGGCAGCTGAAATGAGGACTCCGTCAAAAGAGGCAGAGGAACCAAAGGGTGCCCCCGGAACCTTACCTTGTTTTAACCCGGTCTCTCCTGAGCTCAGTAGGTCTGATGGCAGCACCCGACTCAAGGTGCGTCTAGCCCGTCTCCAGATGGAAGCACAAGAGCGGGAGAAGGTGCGGCAGATGGAGTATGAGCTCCAGGTCCGGAAAATGGAAATCCAAGCAGAGAAGGAAATCTCGTTGAAATAGCTTGAGGTAGAGGCCGTCAAGTTGTCTCAAAGTGTCGTTAAACCTTCCACCTCTCCTGACTCTCTGCAGGCTGCCCTTGAGAAACCCCGTTTTGACGTCGGCAAGAGTATTGCTCTGGTGCCGCCATTCAGAGAGACTGAGGTTGATTCCTATTTCACTGCATTTGAGAGAATTGCAGTCGCATTGGACTGGCCTAAGGAGATGTGGGCCGTATTTGTGCAGTGTAAGCTGGTGGGGATAGCCCAGGATGTTGTCTCGTCTCTGTCCACGGAGGATGGGATGGAGTATGAGGTATTAAAAAAGTCCATATTGCGGGCCTACGAGTTGGTGCCAGAGGCTTACCGTCAGAGGTACCGAAGCCATGTAAAGTCTAGTAGCCAAACATATGTGGAGTTTGCCCGGGAAAAGACGGCACTCTTTGACAAATGGTGTACTGCTAGCAACGTAAAGGCTGATTACGAGTCTCTCCGTCAGCTAATTCTACTTGAGGATTTTAAAAATGCTTTACCAGATAATATGGTAATGTGTTTAAATGAGCACAAGGTAGCTACTCTGTCAAAGGCAGCTATTTTAGCAGATGAATTTATGTTGACACATAAGAGTCTCTTTGTTTCTCCCCAGCACCCTGTAAAAGGATGGTTAAAGCAATCACCAAAGCCTGGTAAACTGGAACCCAGAAACCACCTTCAGCGTCTCGGGAGGTGCCGCAGTGTACCTACTGCTTAAAAAAGGGGCATGTAATTGCAGACTGTTTTAAGTTGAAAAAAAAGGGGGGTCCCAAGCAAGCTGCTGGGGTGGGATTACTAAAGATAGTTCCACCTTCAGTACACCCAAAGTTGGATGCGGTTAAAGCAAATGGACCCGATCCTTGCTTCCAGCCATTCATTGTGCGAGGATCGGTGTCTGTGACTGGAGACCCGAGCGATGCCCGATCAGTCAGTGTTAAGAGACACAGGAGGGTCTCAGTCTATCATTAGGCAGGGAATTCTGCCCTTATCTGACAAAACATCTTGTGGAATAAACGTTGTTATTCAAGGAATTGGGATGTCCACACAACACACACACATTCCCTCTATACAATATCATGTAACCTCTTCCCAACACATCATGTTGATACAGATCATTGTTTTCTAGCCTTCCCATAAGGGGTAGATTTCAGTCTGGAATGAATTTGGCATTAAAGGTTTTCCTGTCCTAGTACTAAAGGACGTCCAAAATGTAAGCATAAGTAACAGAACCAGACTATCTTTAATATTTTTCTGCTTCGTTTACAAGGGCTCACATAAAGAGGTATGGGCCTGACTTGTCCGACTCTTTTTTGGTGTCAGGAAGGTCCCCAGAAATGTCTGAGGCTGTGATTGAAGGGAGCTCTGAAACATCTAAAAAGAGCCATTCACTCTTTGATCCAGTGAACATAACCTTGCTCGCCTCTAGGGAAGAGTTCATTGAAGCCCAGGAAAAAGATGTCTCTCTCTCAAAATGTTGGTCTGCTGTTCATCCTCAGGAGGAGGCCAAAAAGAGAAAGTTGGCATTTGTTGTGGATGATGGTCTCCTACTTCGACGTTGGGTTGCCGATCCAAAAAGCGACTGGAACGTTGTTCATCAAGTAGTGGTTCCAGGGGTATTTCGTTATCAGGTACTGAGCCTGGCACATGATAGTCCACTGTCAGGTCACCTGGGTATCACAAAAACCTATAATAAGGTACTCAACCATTTCTTCTGGCCAGGCCTGAAGTCTGATGTTTCAAGTTACTGTAGGACTTGCCATGTGTGTCAAGTTGCTGGAAAACCAAATCAAACCGTCCCTCCAGCTCCGTTGACACCTATCCCAGTCATGGGGGAACCGTTCACAAGGGTGATCGTAGACTGTAGGTCCACTACCACGATCTAAGAGTGGAAATCAGTTTATGTTAACCATCATGTGTGCTTCGACAAGGTTCCCAGAAGCAATTCCCCTAAGGCGAATCACAGCGGCTGTTGTTACTAAAACCTTGGTAAAGTTTTTCTCTGTTTTTGGACTTCCCCAAGTGGTTCAGACAGACCAGGGGACCAACTTTAAATCAAGAACTTTTGCCCAAGTACTCAAGGGCTTAGGGATTAAGCAAGTTGACCTCAACCTTATCCATCCTGCAAACCCGGGCATGAAGAGGTTTCCACAAACCCATAAGCTATGTTGCGAAAATATTGTCTAGACACGGACTTAGTGTGAAGGATTCCATTTGTGTTCGCAGCCCCGGGAGCAGTTTCAAATCTTTAGGGTATAGTCCAGCTGAGCTAGTGTTCGGACATAAGGTGAGAGGGCCTTTGACTGTTCTTAAAGAGATGTTGATCCAACCCTCAGAAACTCTTAAACATATTCCTGAGTATGTAAACAAGATGAAGCAGCAGCTTCAGTCTGCTCCTGATCTGGCTCAACAGTCTTTAACCTCCATGCAGGATGGTATGAAAAGACGTTATGACCAAAAAGCTGTGACGCGCAGGTTTTGTCCAGGAGATAAGGTACTAGTTTTGTTGCCAATACCTGGTTCCTCCTTGCACACAAAATTTTCTGGTCCATACGTGATTGAACAGAAACTAAGTGAGACAAACTATGTTGTTAAAACTCCTGATCGCCGTCGTAGGACTAGAATGTGTCATGTTAACATGATGAAGAGGTATCACTCAAGGAGTGGTGAGGGAAGTTCAACCAATCAGGGTGGAAAGGGTGTTATTTCCCCTGTGGCATGTGTTGTTTTAGATCCAACTGTTGAGGATAGTGGAGACGACCAAAACATGCCTAAGGACATACCCCAAGGGGTGAAACTCAGCAATAGTGAGATTTTGTCAAAACTGTCTTACTATTTGTCACATTTGACAGGTGATCAAGCTGCAGATGTGCAGAAACTAATCCTGGATTTTCAAGGTCTGTTTGGGGATGTCGCTACCCAAACTCAGGTAATCTCTCACGATATTCTTCTTACAAACCCTGCACCTATTAAACAGCGTGCATATCGCGTTAATCCAGTGAAAAGGGAAGTAATTAAAAAGGAAGTGGAATATCTGGTTTGTAATGGGCTGGCTGTTCCCAGTTCAAGCTCATGGAGTTCTCCCTGCTTGTTGGATATAAAGGCTGATGGGAGTCCTAGGTTCTGCACAGACTTTCGTAAAGTAAATTCTGTTACTGTTCCTGATGCCTATCCGTTACCACTCATCGAAGATTGCATTGATGAAATTGGTCCAGCTAAGTTTGTCACTAAGCTGGATATGTTAAAGGGATACTGGCAAGTTCCTTTAACACCCCGAGCTTCAGAGATCTCCGCTTTTGTAACACCGGATGACTTTTTTCAGTATACGGTGATGCCATTTGGTCTATGTAACGCGCCGGCTACTTTCCAAAGACTGGTGAATAAGGTGCTTGGAGAAGTACCGAACTGTCGGGTTTATTTAGACGACATAGTGGTTTATTCCAGGGTGTGGAATGACCACCTGGCTACCTTGCGGGAGGTTTTTAAGCTTCTCTCTTCAGCTACATTGACACTAAATTTAGGAAAGTGTGAGTTTGGAAAAGGTACCATTACTTACCTTGGTCAGCAGGTGGGTGGTGGCAAAGTGTGCCCCGTGGATATCAAGATCCAATCCATTTCTAAATTTCCAACTCCATCCAACCGAAGGGAGCTGCGTCGCTTCTTAGGAATGGCAGGTTTTTACCGTCGGTTTTGTAAAAATTTCTCGACGGTGGCTGCCCCTTTAACTGCCCTGACCAGCCCTTTAAAGTCATTTGTGTGGTCTGATGAATGTCAGCATTCTTTTGAAAGTCTAAAAGGACTGCTTTCATGTGCTCCAGTTCTTGCTGCGCCAAACTTTAAACTACAGTTTAAACTGGATATTGATGCCAGTGCAGTAGGGGTGGGAGCCGTCCTCTTGCAAGAACATAAAAATGGAATAGATCATCCTGTGAGCTATTTTTCAAGAAAATGTACTTCACATCAAAGTAAATACTCTACAATAGAGAAAGAAACACTTGCTCTCCTTTTGGCCTTGCAGCATTTCGAGGTTTATCTCGGCCAAACCGTGGAACCTGTATTGGTTTTCACTGACCATAACCCATTGGTTTTTCTTTCGAGAATGTACAATCATAACCAACGACTCATGCGGTGGGCAGTGATCATCAAAGCTTATAATCTGAAGATCATTCATAAAAAAGGGTCTGAGAACGTTTTGGCTGACACACTATCGCGTGCATTTTAGAGTTGTATAACTTTGGGAAATGGTAGGGTTTTCTTTGTCCAAAACACTTTGTTTGGACTTATAAGGGTGGGGGTGTTACGTGCCGGCAGGCAGGGGATATTTTTGTTTTGTTTTTTTTCCTTTTCTCCCCCCCTCTCCCTGTTTTCAGAATGCTGAGACTTGATGTGGAGGCCTTGGATTGGTTATAGGCTATCCAGCTTGGACCAATTGGAGTCTGATCCAGAGGATAAAAGGAAGCTTCCCTGAAGAGCAATGAAGGACTCTCTCTTTTGCTGCTGCTGATTGACTGATTGCTTCACCTGCCACAGTCAAGCTGATTCCTTCACTTGTGTTCTGGAGCTGCTACTGTTTGGAGGTTTGGCGGAGGGAGGCTGTGGACTAGGTAAGCTGGGGGATCCCTTTACACCTCATCACGTAGTGGAAACTCTGTTAAAATACACTAGGTAAGAAGGTGGTCGCCACCCTTGTAATGTTTTCTGGAACCATCAATTTTGTATGAAGGTTTAGGCAAGGCTTTTTGTTTGGTTTCTTTGTTTAGACAGAAGGGTAGATGGGCTCTGTTTTGTTTTATTAATTTCATTCCTTTGGCACCACCTAACTGTCCCTATCTCCCCCTCCCTTCACAGTTGTACACGCAGCCTCCAGGGGGGGGGGAGGCAATAAAGAGTTGTTAAACTGTCCATTGACGCATCGAGTGATTTTTTTGGTTGTCAGTTGCTGCCTTGCCCCTTCCCTCCGTTCTGACTTGGAGGCACACCAAGGGGAAGGTTCATAACAGCTTATAAGTTTAACAACCTATTGTAAATACAATTATGCAAATAACTTATTTCAATTTGACCATTTAATGCCTAATGTGATACATTACACAAGAATAATGAAAATTGTATCACTTTTATGTCTTGAAATAAGATTAACTCAGGTGATTCTTTCTTGCTAGCCATGGTTTAACTGTAGCTTAGCAAATAGCTACTTGCTAGCGTCAGCTAATATACTCTGTAGAGGTGTGCTGTGTTCGCGGGGATGTTGTTATTGTGATACACACATCTAAAATGTTACCAGGTGTTCTTGTGAGTTGTAGAAGGAATTGGTAAGGTCTACTTGTTAGAGAAAAATGCAATGTGTGGTTCCTTGTGACGAGGTGATCTGAGTAAACTACTAACTGTTGCTATGAAGTCCCAGTGGAACGCTACTGACGCTACATTACGTAAACATGGGAGGACATGATCGCGATCGTCTTTAAGATTTCAATGTGTAAGGTTTTCAGATAATTTCGATCGATTTCAATAAAAGAATGAAGAGAAATTGTGAAACTCCTACTACATATATATGTACATTATACACAAAATAAGAGAAACCAGGTCCAACTTAAACACATTGCTACAAAACTTGATCATTATACATACTATTGGAGATACAGAAGCTTCACGGGCTCCTGATCAAATTTAGAATAGATTACAAACTCATGCTATACACCTTCAAAGCCATCCATAACCTCGACCCCCCGATACCTGTCCACTCTCCTACACATCACTATACAACCCCCACTCCCTCAGATCCTCATCAGTTGCTCTGCTCCAAATCTCTAGAACCTGTCTCACCATTTTTAAATCTGAACTCAAGACCCATCTGTTTAAACTGGCCTACTCCACATAACTCTTCTATCCATTGAACCTGTTCACTGTGATTTTAATATTTTTATTCTATATTTTTTTTTTATTGTTTAACTCTGTTTTTCAATGTCCTTACATTGTTTTCAAATCTTGTTTGTATTTGTACAGCGACCTTGAGAGTCCTGAAAGGCAGTTCTAATTTTTTTTATTATCATTATTGCCATTCAAAGAAAGGAGAACCCATGGCCCGGTAATCGTGAAAGAGGCAAACAAACACCATGAAAGACACGCTTCAATGTGAACCGGCAGCAGCAGCTCCGCATCCGTTTATTTATGCATGCTCCATAATAATCACAGGTTTAAGAGCACACCTAATTCACAAAGCTTAACACCCCCACTTGCTCCTATACTATGAATTAAACACTGTACATAAAACATTGTGAATAGTTTAGTGAATCAGTTCACATTCCAAAGATATATTTTTAATCTGTCTATCTTTAAGTTCATTACAGATTTTGTTAAAACATCGGCAACCATGTCTATGGTTTGACAATACTCAATGCTTATCTTTCCATCACTCAGCACAGCCCTAATAAAGCTGCTGGTCAGAGACAAAATCCTCTTTCCAAACATGATCCAGTAGATTATCTGGAAAAACAAACAAGAAAAAAACTTTTCATTGCAGGTTCATGAAAAAAGTTTGCTTTGTCATTCCGTACTAGGGGTGTCACAAACCCGATTTTATAGCAAAATCAATCAAAATTACATCAACAACCTTGCGCAGTGAAATCTCAAAGACAATCACTATCATGTCATCCCATGTTTACATACTGTAGTGTGTCTCAAGCAAATTTCAATCGAACGCAAATGGACTTGGTAAATTGTCTTGGAAGACGTTTCACCTCTTATCCAAGAGGCTTCATCAGTTCATGCTCGCCGCTGACCAGGCTGGGACTGGTCCAACTAACTGGTGTGGAGACTCAGCTATTTAACCTCTTGAACAAGAATCATTATGTCATTGGATCCTTTGTGCTCCATGTCTTAACGACGGTCGTTGGCGTGCCGCCTATTGGTGGAGGTTAGGTTTCGGCTTCATTAGTGCCCTATTGTGTTATAACGACAGTCGTTGGAGTCACAGTTGTTTCTGTTATTAGAGGCTAATTTGTTTGAGTCTTCTAGGGAGGGATGAAAGGGCAGCATTGTAAATTGGAGATAGGTGATGTCTCAGGCCTCCTCCTCTGTTTAGCGATGGTTTCTCTACTTTTACATAGATGGCTTCTTTTACTCCTCTTTCAAACCATCTGTCCTCTCTGTCTAATATCTGGACATTGCTGTCCTCAAAGGAGTGAGCTTTCTCCTTGAGATGTAAATGAACAGCAGAGTCAATGCCTGAGGAGTTAGCTCTCCTGTGTTGGGCCATGCGTTTGTACAGTGGTTGTTTGGTTTCACCAATGTAGAGGTCCTTGCATTCTTCATTGCATTGGATTGCATACACCAGGTTGCTTTTGTGTGTGTGTGGTGTTCTGTCCTTGGGATGTACTAGTCTCTGTCCGAGTGTGTTGCTGGGTTTGAAATACACAGGGATACTGTGTTTGTCTCAGGAGGATTTTTAACAAACACAGTATCCCTGTGTATTTCAAACCCAGCAACACACTCAGACAGAGACTAGTACATCCCAAGGACAGAACACCACACACACACAAAAGCAAACCTGGTGTATGCTATCCAATGCGAATGAAGAATGCAAGGACCTCTACTGGTGAAACCACAAACAACCACTGTACAAACGCATGGCCCCAACACATGGAGCTAACTCCTCAGCAAGGGGGGGGACTCTGCTGTTCATTTACATCTCAAAGGAGAAAGCCATACTCCCTTTGAGGACAGCAATGTCCAATATTAGACAGAAGAGGACAGATGGTTTGAAAGAGGAGTAAAAGAAGCCATCTATGTAAAAGTAGAGAAACATCGCTAAACAGAGGAGGAGGCCTGAGACATCACCTATCTCCAATTTACAATGCTGCCCTTTCATCCTTTTTGCCCTAGAAACTCATACAAATTAGCCTCTAATAACAGAAACAACTGTGACTCCAATGACTGTCGCGTTATAAAACAATAGGGCAACTAATGAAGCCGAAACTGCGAGCGTCTGCCTCCACCAATAGCGGCACTCCAACGACCGAGTTAAATCTGAGTCTCCACACCAGTATAGTTGGACCAGTCCAGCCTGGTCTACACGAGCATGACTGAGAAGCCTATTGATAAGAGGTGAAACATCTTCCAAGACAAATTACCAAGTCCAGTATGCGTTTGATTGGAAATTTTCCTTGAATAACCATGACCTGGATGAATGAAAATATTCCACAAGGCATACTGTAGTGGAGTAACGAAAGTACAATTTAGAATATTACGTTTGTTTCCTACATTCTAAGGTAAAATTTTTTTAGCCATGGTACAGAGATATAGTGTAAAAATAGTATGCCCCAACCCCGTACATTGATGAATCATGCCATTGCGTTGTTTTAAAAAACCGATGGGACATCGTCAACTCCCAATATTGGAGGACATCGCCCAATCTGATTCTGAATACAATAGTTTCAGTGTGTTCATGTTAGTTACCGACCCTTAGCAAACAAGCGATTGCGCATTCTTTAGAAGACTACCTATAGTTGCAATCCAATTTGTTTCCTTTCACACCCCTCCCCCCACCCCCCAAATGGCCCAAACCGTGTTACCTCTAACAGTTTAAATATTGAAATTAAACCGGGGATTGGATATTGTGACAACCCCCCTTATGAGAAATTTGTCTGTTACCTGGACCAGGCACATTAAGTGACAGTGTCTTTGGTACAGCCCGAAACAAAAATTTTCAATCCATCTACTGATGGCAACGTGAATTATTAGAGCCTTTGCTAGTGGATTTTATTACTTCAAGTTGCTGTGTTTTTTTCCATTTTATGTTGCCTAGTATTTTGTGAGGGCTGCGTTGACATTTCAGGTAGTCAAGGACTTCAGAAAGTTTTTTTTGATTTTTGTCTTTCTTGAAATGGAATTCCAGAGGGTAGAGAAATGTCTTCTTTATAGATGCAAGTTCCTTGTCCTTTTTTTAGGAAGTAGGTGCAGACATGTCAGTCTGCTCTGATGGCGGACAGTTTTTTCATCAACTGTAAATGAAGTATTCTCCTGTTTAGGCCCTTGCTTGTGGAGTGCAGTGGTCAAGTAAATCAATGTTTGGATGAATTAAACTATTATACAGAAAACTGGATCTTTGCACAATGAGAATTTCGCAGTCCCTCTGTATGGTTCTGATCAAGATCTCTCAAAAAAACCCCACAACCTTACACAGCAGACTTCGTGGAGCCAAGACACATATGTGGCGTTTTTTCTGACACTGCAGACAACAAATCTATCATGTGTTTCTCAAAAAACCTGATAAACACCTGAATCCTGACCTTACAAGCTCAGCCTGACATGAAACTCCAACCCTAACAACAAGAGCCCAACAGATGACAACCTGAAAGGGATTAACAGAATATTCACTCCTTCTGCTATTGACAGCACCAGCAGCAAGCGAGTAAAAACTGTCACCCAATGTTCTGCTCTCCCAGAGCACAACACTACGTCCTTCTCCTAGCATCATCATCATCAACGGGTCACCACAACTGAACACATCTGACAGGCTAGAATGACCAAATCATGATAGGAACTCAGTTAACACCAAGACTTGCACCACCCAGGACTCTCGACCTATAGTAGTTCTCCATTTCCACCACTGATAAAAACTGTCTCTGATATAGAAGGGATACAGACAAAAACTACAGACCCATCGTCCACCAGGATGTAGATGAATTAAAGAGCACGTTCTAAAATCTACACAGTCTTATGATCGTCAGTTTTAGGAGATATTTTTAGTCCCAATTCACAGTTCTGCTGCTGTATTTCCTGCCTCTCTGTGCAAAGGGAAGCCTCCTCTCTCTCTCGGAGGCATAAAGGCAAGGTGATCGCAACACCACATGAAGTCGTTAATCACTACAAACGCTAGCAGAGAACAAACCACAAAAGCTTACTACCCTACGACAGCTCCTCAACTGGCCGGGTAGGCCAGGTTATCCGAAGCGACAAACACCGGTGTCCATAGATTCCCTCCACTCGCGCTCGTCTGCGTCTTTAATCTCACCAATCCCCGACTTTAGCAGGTCCCCCAGCTCTGCCAGAGTCCCAGGGCCGAACATGAATTGGTCAGGGTCTGAGACATAGGCCACCGGCAACTTGTGGAGGTGTCGGGAGAAGCGTCCAGGTACAGGCGTGCTTCGTTTTGACCAGCTTTGGTGTGAACGCACCGTTAGATATAGCGCGGATGCGCGCGAGCGCTGAACAGATATAGTTGAACTATGAAAGAAGCAAGGGAGTTTCTGCTTTTCTGAAATCATTACGGAGAAACTTAGGGGGTCACGATATTTTTGTATCGAAAATCGATCGAAATGACGTTACGACCTGTTGCACGTCCAAATCCAAAAGAGGATCGTGAATCACCTCCTCCTCCTATGTATTACATGGCTTCCAACTCGGGACTGTACCGTAGCAACAGTTAGAAGGCAACAGTCTATGAACTCAGATTCCCTCATCACAAAGAACCACACTTGCGTTTTCACTAACAAGTAACTCTCACGAGTTTTCTCATAAAACCACAAACGCTGCCAGGTAACATTTTAACTGCCTGTACACATCCCTGGGATCAGAGCAACAGTCTACAGAGCATATTAGGTGACGCTAGCTAGTAGCTATTAGCTAAGGCAACAGCTCGACCAACTGGCTACGATAGATGAAGCATTGGGACCAGAAATAAAGCCACTCTCCTTCTACTATCAACTCCTCATGAGGGAGGCTGCCATTAGTGACTAGGGTTGTGCCAGATGGACGTGTCCATTGTGATGGCTGAGCGCATCATGGTGGAGAGCCACCATCGGTGATGCACAAGCCCCACCCTGCCAGACACACTCTTATCCCTTGGAGTCCCACGATTCCTTGAAAAGGTGTACATGTGCCACCAGTTGGTTCTCACTCCACTCACTGTGGTACTTGGAAGCGAAGTTAGAGAATATTTATTTGAAAATACATAATTATTCAAAAATGTATAATTCACACAAGTGTGGGCTGGCAACAATTTACCAATAAAATGGACATTATTCTCATGTGGTACCCCAGCGTGTAGAAAACGGTTTAAAGACTTATCTGCTATAGTCCTCTCTATAGTTTAACTAAAACCTTTGCAGAGACTTTTCTGTCAACAATGAGAATAATAGGCAACTTAATAATGTGTATGTATTGCACATGGGAAATATTTGTATATTTTTTTATTTATTGATTTAGTTTATAGTGTTTTGTGTGGATTGATTTGTTGTGTTTTTTGCGTTTTCTTTCCGTCTGTGAAGCTTCACGAGAAAAACTGAACTTATTATGAGGCGTTTTACCTGGGAGGAGACCAACCTGAGTGAGTTTATAAGTTTAGCTCAGTCTACTTATTTACAAGGTAAATAATAATGGCCTATTGCCACGTTAAAGGTCCAGCACGATGGACAAAATCCTGCGCGCACAATAAAAGTGTGCGGAAGGATTTGGAATCCAGCCCTGCCAGGCTCCATTCAGACATGACGTGTAAGATTGAGTGTTTGTATCATGTCTAACCCCCCCCCCCCCCCGCCCCTTCCAACAAAGATGTCCTTGTGCATCGAAATGTTTGCTGTAAACATCGTCAACTCCCCATTTGGAGGACATCGCCCAACCTTACTAGTGACTCTTTATAGTTTACTGCAGGATGAGTGGAGACACAATGCTTCAGATAGCTCATTGGGTCCAAAAGCACAACAGCGGTCCTCTTGTTTACAAAGCGAATTTGGACATAACTCCACTGAACTCAACAATTTCCTCACCAGTGATTTGAGAGTAAGAAGCGTGGGCACTAGCTCCGTCCCACTGCTTCATCTATCCTAGCCCATGGTTCGAGTATGTAGCTTAGCTAATAGCTACTTAATGGCGACCGCCATGTGCACTGTAACTTACGCTCTGATCGGCCAGGGGGATGTATGATACAGGCAGTTAAATATGTACACAGGCGTCGTTTGTGAGTTGTATGAGAATTGGGTGAGAGTTACTTTTTAGAGAAAATGTAATGTGTGGTTCCTTGTGATGAGACGGTTGTCTGCTAACTGTTGCTAGGGGGTGAAGGGGGGGGGGGAGTAGGACCACAGGTATGTAAAACATGGCAGGAGTGCTAGCGATCCTCTTCTGGATTTCAATGTGCAAGGTTGTAACGAACTATGATAGATTTATATACAAAAATGAGGTTGTGACACCCTACTGTCCCTGACAAAGACACAAAGGCTGCTTGATAAGAAAATAATAAGCAATAATGAATTATTCTTTGATTGACAGGGATATACATTTTTAACATGATTATTCAATAACTTTGAATACAGTAAGTTATTAAACATTAATTTAGCTCTTTTCAACAACGTCATCTGTAAATTAGAGAGATTTTAACAAAACTGATATTTCTCCCATGAGACTAACTGAGTAACTTCGTCTTTAATAATAACGTGCAATACTGTGACATCAGACTTATGAGTCCGTAAATTAAGAGTGATTAACTGAAAAAACAATTAAGCAATGATCAAGGAATACAAAAAACTTCCTCTTATTGTTTTTTAGCCCAAGAAAACACCGAAATCCAGATAATTTTATTTTCATGATCCATTGAAAAACCTCCCTCCTTCCACCTGTTGCCTAGTTCAGCTTTTGCCACTCCATGGCTTGATGATAAGCGAGGAAATGCTAGCACACTGATGCAGTGATCTGACATTTCCCTCCTGGTTACAACACACGTTTTCAGACCTGCGGTGAGGTTGGTTTTAACTTTGGATATTCGACAGACATTCGTTTCATTAAAGCGGAGACTCCCTTCAATCTCTCACCGACAACCGCGCTCATGGAGCGGATACATCGCTGCTGAAGGCTCGGCTCCTGAAGGCGGTGGTTTCGGTTAGGGACCGTCGTTAAATTTCTCAACATCAAATAAAATAAATCAATAGGCCGACCTATGCGATCTGCTGACAAAGTAACCCCAATATATTGCTAAGTTGTTGATCGACACCCGACCCGAGGAACATGACATCTTTATAAAATATATATATATTTCATATTAATATTTTACTAGAACATTTTTTTCTTCAATAGCTTCCAGGTCGTGTGACCAAGTGACACCAAATAGGTCTTAAAATGTCCTAATACATCTAAAGAACCAGACACAACAATTGATTTACAATTTTAACACACATCATATTTTATATTAATATTTTATAGTAATATTTGTTTTTTTCTTAAAAATGTCTTAATACAATATGGATCATGAAAATGACACATCGACATATTATAGACTTCTAGATAAAAACATCTTATCTTTCTCTCTGTCGCTTATGAAAACACATTTTTCTCAACCAAAGCCTTTCTGCTAATTTATTTTACATTTATGCTTCCATATTCCATCATGGAGGCATCACCCGGACTCAGAGACAAAGAAGGAACAATTATTCCACCTTTCTGACCCCCGGGATCCACAGAATCCATCAGCAGAAATCTGAAGACAATCATCCAGTTAGCAGCACAGTCTGTCTAAACGCTGATATAGAATCCCCTCTACCCTTTTTAAGAGGCTCTTTTAGAATCGGGGAGTTTGGAACGATGCGCGTTCCCGCGGATCAGGGGACACGCACGCAGACTAACGTAACACCACCACCACTTTATCTAGCACCAGGAGCTAGCTTTAGCTTCGCTCCCTAATCTCCGCTAAAATCTCTCCCCAAATGGTGGATTTAAAGCCGTAATCTCCATCCTGCGTCAACAGAAAACCGTCAGCATCGTTGCTGTTTCCTACCTATCCGGTGTAAGATGATCTGGGGTGTCCGGGTGAAATCCAGCGGCCTGTTCTGATCATCCATCTCTTCCTCGGACTTGAAGATTTCTTTACAATCCGTGAATGTTTCTTCAGCAGGAGTTAACTGCTCGTTGATCAACTCTCGTTGAAGCTGGACTGAAGACATTCTGACTGCAAACACTCACTAATTTAGCCCCCAGATGAGCAGAATCTCTAGAATGACTTCACGTGGAGAAAAACAGCTAGCATCACGTTTAGCTTCTGCTTCTTCTTCTTCTTCTTCTTCTTCTTCTTCTTCTTCTTCTTGTGGTTTATTGGGGGTTGAAAAACAACGAACCAGTTGGTGGAGAGGGGGAACAGCAACGTCACTTAAACACAAGATCCTGTCATACAAATGCATTTATTAGATAATCACTCATTAAATAATAATGTTTAATTTATGAGTTATTTTCTAGTAAAATAAGTATATCTAGTTTAACTTTAATTTTATTTAGGATTTCAATCAGCTGTATTCTTTCTTCCTCACATTCTGACACTCAGAGGTGGAAAGAGTACTAAAATGTTCTACTCAAGTAGAAAGTACTACTACTGTCATTGTACTTTTACACTATTACAAGTAAAAAAAAAAAGTAAAATAAAAAGTAGATTATTTCAAATGTAAACTTTTTTTACAGCACTCGATCCTGAATAGTGCAGAAAGACAACTGGGCACAAATCTGAGTAGTTTCTTTTTCATAAATACTTTTTTTTCCAAAGTGTAATTGTAGGTTAACTATAAATTTCTAAGTCAGTGTCACAGCTGCGACTTTCTCCAAATGTGCCAAAGAAGAGAAAAACCTTTGGGTATCATCATAATGTAAGACGATTAAGACAAAACCATAAACATTTAATAAGACGGGGTTAAACCTGCCAGATGTTAGAACTTGTTAAATAAACTCAAAACTTGTCAAATAAATATAGCAGCTGCTAAAAAATTGTTTTCTCCAAATTGCCCTGGCCTAATGTAATTCTTTATTTATCTCCATCCTTACAGTGTTACTGTCTGAACCTCTTGTTAATTTTGAGCAGCAGTTGATTTTTAAAGTTAGTAGAGGTGATCCCTGCTCGTTTTGCAGTAAAGTTTGTTTGTATTGGAAAATGAACTCCAAGCCTCCCAATTTTAATCAGCTCTACTCTCCATACAGGCAGTCTAAACCTGCCAGCCAAAGCGAGCCGGTCACAGATGTTTATGAATAAGAACAGTCTTTCTGTTGGTTCTGTAAGCTCACAGTGACGACGAGTGATAGTAAAGGGTCACATTAGAAACAAGAAGAAACGAGCTCTGTCATGGAAAAAACGAAAACGGAGCGCTGTAGGAAAAGTAAAAACAACAAAACACTGACAGGTCATGCATTTACTTCACTGGAGTCTGGGAAGGAGTAGGAAATAAAAATGAACAAAGGTCTTCATCAATATAGACGTAATAGGAATATTTACTGTTTGCACCAGTATTTGGTGGTGAGAAATTTTCTTTTATAACATGAGAAAAATGAGATTATTTTTTATGAACATATGTTTTAGTTCTTAAACCACAGGAAAATGCTTGACCCGCAGCACTGTTAGATTTGTGAAATTAGTTGGGAAATAAAAGTAAATGTTGATCTATTTTGTTATTTACTTGGAAATTTGGGGGTGTGTTCTCATGGTTAAAAATAATTGAGAAGCACTGAATTAAACTCTGACTTTACTGAGACAGTAGTTTAGCTTACCTCTACATGTTTGCCCAGTAATGATGTGGAGTTTCTAAAAGCTGTGACCTCGGTCTCTGGTCAAACACAGAATAATGCTGGCTTTCTTTTTCATTTTGCGCTGGATCCATACCGATGTCAGGCGCATCTATCCTTATTCTTACAGCAACACTTCTCATATCCATCATGCATTGCAGTATTTTTGGGGCCGCAATAATTTTTATGATATTTATTAGTTTCTTTTTCTTCTCAGTAATGGATATAAAGAAATGTAGGGAAGTACAATACTCAAAAAACATACTTGAGTAAAAGTAAAATTACTATTAAAAACGTTTAAAAATACAATCACACAAAAACCTACTCAGTTACAGTAATGCAAGTAAATTTTATGTGATACTTTCCAACTTCGTTGAGACTTTAATATTACATGCCCTGTATCCAATCATCTCCACTTCTGCTTCTTCTTGGGGTTTATTGGGGGTTGGAAAACAACGAATCAGGTAATTACCGCCACCAGCTGGTGGAGAGGGGGAACAGCAACATAAACATAAAATCATTTCTAAGAAAATGAAACATTAGCTCATGTTAACTTGACTTATTTTCAAGTAAAATAATTATATATGGTAAAAGTTTAATCCTGTTTAGGATTTCAATCAGCTGTCTTCTTTCTCCCTCATATTCGGACATTATTAATATTACATCTCTTATGTCTCATCATCTCCACAGTACTCATATTTTCTATTGTAATGTTTCCATAAAAATGATTCTTTGGTGTTTAGCCCAAAATGACCAAATCTGAGACATGAAATGATCGTCTCCTAGTATTTTCTCCTCCTTATTTCAACAGTTTCCTATTGAATTTCACTAAACCATCATCCTTTTCTATCTTTCTCACGTTGGTTTTACCATCTCCTGTTTTACTGAAACTGATCATTTTTTCCACTAATGTGTTTCAGTGATCTCCTTTGTGGCATTTTCTTTTCTCTTGACACTACAATATGCTGTTCCTCATACACAGTTAATCACTAGGCCCATCATACAGTGCTCTGCATAAATGAGTACACCCCCTTTAAAAAGTATGAATTTAATCAGTAGCTGACTGAACAAAAGAACAATTTCCAAACTTTTCACAAGGCCGAGTTTTATTGAACACTTATTTAACTCCAGAACACGAAATTAAGATTAATAATCTAATTTAGATCACAAAATCTTCAGTTTTACCCAAATTGGTTGAAGCAAAAATGAATACACCCTGCAACAAAAACTACCACATCTAGTATTTTGTATGAGCACCATGATTTTTAAGGACAGCACCGAGTCTTCAAGGCATAGTCTAGGCAACATCTATCTTTTTTCATTCTTCAAGAACAAACTATTTTAGAGCCTGGATGCTGGATGAAGAGGGATTCTCAACTTGTCACTGATAGGTTCAGATCAATAGACAAACTTGGCCATTCAATCACCTTCACCCTGTTCTGCTTCAGAAATGCAACAGCAGCTTTAGATGTGTGTTTTTGGATCATTGTTGTGTTGCAGAAGTGCACGACGACAAGTTCACAGAGTGATGGCAGCATCTTCTCCTTCGGTATAGAGCAGTACATTGTTGCGTTCATGATACCATCAATGAAATGCAGCTCCCCTGCACCAGCAGGAGTCATGCAGCCCCACATAATGACACTGCCACCTGCATGTTTCACTGTAGGCGCCATGCATTTTTCTTTGAAATCCTCACCTTTACGACACCATACAGTTTTTAAACCATTAGTTCCAAAAACAGTGATCTTTGTCTCATCACTCCAGAGTATAGAGTCCTAGTAGTCTTTATTTTTTTCAGCATGGGCCCTGGCAAATTCTGGGGGTGCGTTTTGGTACATGGGCTTTAGGAGAGGCTTCCTTCATGGATGTTAACTTCTGTGGATGGCCTGGACGTCTCTGTAAGATGGTTGCACTTCCATTTGTATTACATTTTTGGATCACTTTTGCTACAGTATTTTGACTGATATGTAAATCTTTGCTGATCTTCTTGTAGCCCTCACCTTTTTTGTGTAAATAAATTATTTCCTTTCTCAGATTTCTCTTCCATGGGGAGCCATTACTGACAGCATGAAATGGTTAGGGCTTTTCTTTGTAAAGTAATGCCCTTTTATTGTCACCTGTCTGCTGAACACCTCTTAAATGAATCATTAGACTCACCTGTGGTTGAATAACTGTTGATTAGAAGTTTGTAGTCTTAACTGTGGCTTTTCTCCTATATAGACTATAGTTGCTGTGCACTGATTTTTGCAACATGGATTTGAATGAGTTTGTTAGGAAAATCACTTTTTTGTGTGTGCAAATGAACAAATCTTGTTTGCAAACAATGGCCCATATTTGTGGGAGTATTTTGTAGTGTCTCATAGAAAATGGTGATTCTGAAAGGAAACTAAAGGTTTTCTGACAAATGCAGTGGGGTGTACTCAGTTATGCTGAACACTGTATTTACTATTAAAGGAAAATGTCTTTTTTTTTACCTGGATCTCATTTTTAGCAAATTGTTATGTTTGCAGGTTATTAGATTCTAAGCGCAGCGCAAAAACTAGGCAGACAATGAATAACATTTGTATATAAAATGAAATGATTTATTTTTAGTAGGATGGTTAGGGTTAGGGCTAAAAAAAGATTGGTCCAATTGCCAACCTTTTATTGCATCCCAAAAGATCCAGCTCGGAGGGAAAGATGGATTTCTGCTTGCAGGTCGACCGAAAAAAAAACCGAGTGTTGGATCTGGTCTCTTTAAGGATTTCGGTTGTATAATTACCAAGGCCTGGGTGGTCTACCGGTGCATACCACCCACCGGTGTTTATTTTCATTATGATATTTTTTAATATACCGCTATATCAGTGAATAGCTTCCTCATGACTTTTTTTCAATATGGTTTACAAAAAAAACATGTCGATAGATTGTAAACTTCTATAACCCCCCCCCCCCCACCCCTCCCCACAAGGAGTTGACACACCTTCGGGCAAGAAAGGTTACAATTCTCGACCGTTCAGCTCGGGGGAACAGAGGCGTCTCCTGAACACCTCACCCTGCAGCAATGTCAGAACTTTCAATATTTGAAATAAAAAAGATGTATAGTTTGGTCATGTTTGTGTCCTTTTAAGACGCTGCAGCCGTGCTACGTTATAGAATGAATGTGGTGGAATCCAGTGACTTTGTGCAAACGTGACTCAACCCGATCCAGCCGACTTGGTGGCTTTATTTAGTTTTCAGATCCTCTAGCGACTCTTATTCCAAATGTAGTGACTTTTGTCGAAGCCAACGTTGGCTGATCCAAGCAGTACTTTGATGTAAAGCCTAGTTTATACTACTCCGTTTTGCCGGAAACAGATTGACGCACAGCTATTATCTGTTAATGCAAGGGCTCTCCGTAACCTAAACAAGGATGGACGGAGTAGAGCCTCATTTTCTAACAATCCGTCTCCATCAACAGAGAGCATAGGCCTCTGATTGGTCAGTTCAGCTACAGCCAGAGATCGTTGCACCAGAATGGTGCTCTATAGTCGCTGTAATCAGTAGTTAATGCAGTGTTAGGGTACTACATGCTTTAAATTTAAAGGATAATTTATCTAATTTTGTCTTTTGGCGATTTTGATCACAAGGTGGAGTAGCAATGCAACAAAAAAGGCTGCGGTTTGTTTCCATGTGTTTGTAGAGTATTCTATGAGCTGCACTTCTAGTAAAAAGCTTTAAAGCTTAATCACAACTTAGTTTCTGTCGTCCATTGCTCCTTCAGGGGGATATGTGTTCACAGACTGAAGAAAAAATACTCAAACGACACTGTAGGACCTACAGTGTAGGTAGAGCAGCAATCAAAAGTTAGCACCCCCTACTGTCCAGGTCGAGAATTGCTTGGAAAGACTTTAAAATCTGGGAACGGACAAAGAAACGGAGAACCATAAACGAAAAACGTCTCAATACGTCTGTGTGGAAATTTACTGTTGGTTAGGTGTAAACTAGGATTAAAAGTAGCAAATTTTGTCTAAAAAAAGCATTTCTAATTGTATTGAAACGACTTTCCTTTTAAAGTGCCTTGAGATGACATTTGCTGTGAATTGGCGCTGTATAAATAAAAGTGAAATGAATTAAAATAAACCGAATCTCACTAAATACATCACAGATTTCACCCGCAGCTCAGTCGCTTACTCAGCTCATCTGTTTGTGCGCCTCTCTGTGACAGACGGTAAACAGTCATCCTGTCTAAGTCAAGACTTGATTCTCCCAAACAAAGAAGGGAGTGGGAATCGAACCCGGAATCAAAACACTGGTACAATGGGTTTACTGGAATCTCTCCACTGGCATACTGCCTGTATTGTATGATTCTTTTTTATAGCACCAAGTACAGATATAAAAACACATAACTCAAAAATATACTGAAAGGCCAAACAAATTCTGCAGAAAATATTTTAATAACGATCCCTTTTTCTAGTGCATCCATTACAATTAAATGTATATTATGCAAACAAGGTAATAAAGTAATTTAGGCAAGGCAATTTTATTTATACAGCACACTTTCAACACAAGGCCATTCAAGGGGCTTTACATGATTACAAAAATGTGAAAAGTAAAACATAGCATCACTAAAAGAAAGCAGAAACAAACATTTATAAAAGACAATTTATGTACAATTATGAAAATTTGAACTGATGAAAAAAAACTCAATTAAAACATTAAGCAATAAGAGTAATTAAAAGAAAACATTTAGTGATTAGAGCATAAGAACATTTAAGGAAAATTATGAACATTAAAAAAGGAAACATTTAGCCATTGACAAAAGCAATAACAGTAAAGTAAAAATGAATGCCAATGTCTCAGTTACTCATAAGCAAGTCTAAATAGATACGTTTTTATTTTTGATTTAAAGAGTTCAGTGTCTGCAGTTTTGCAGTCATCCGGCAGTTTGTTCCAGATACGGGGAGCATAGAAGCTGAAAGCTGCGTCTCCATGTTTGGTTCTATGGACGATCAGTAAGGCAAAGCAATTTTATTTATATATTACACTTTCAACACAAGGCAATTCAAGCTGCTTTACAGGATTCAGCGATAATGAAACAGAATACGTGATTACAAAAACAAAATCATATAGGTTTAATAGATAGACACCATAAGAAAAGATGATAAATAAAAAATTTAAATTAAACCACGAGAATCAAAGGGTGATCATAAAGCGAAATTTAGGACTCAAAGGAAGCTCTGAATAGTAGAGTTTTAATCTTCGATTTAAAAGTGCCTAACGGTTCAGCATTTTGCATTCTTCTGAAAGTTTGTTCCAGATTTGTGGAGCATAGAAGCTGAAAGCTGACGCTCCCTGTTTAGTTTTGATTCTAGGAATGTTTAGTAAGCTAGAGTTGGAGGACCTGAGTGGTCTGCTGGGTTGGTATAGTGACAACAGATCTCCAACATACTTTGGTGCTAAACCGTTCAGTGATTTATAGACTAATAAAAGCACTTTAAAGTCTATTCTCTGAGCTACAGGGAGCCAGTGGAAGGACTTTAGAACTGGTGTAATGTGCTCTACTTTCTTGGTTCTAATGAGAACACGAGCAGCAGCTTTCTAGATCAGCTGCAGCTCTGTGATTTTTTTATGTAGACCTGTGAAGATATTGTTACAGTAATCAAGGCGGCTAGAGGTAAACGCATGGATGAGTTTTTCTAGGTCTCCTTGTGTCATCATTCCTTTAAATCCCAGAAATGTTCCTCATGTGATAGAAAGCTGACCTTGTTATTACTTTTATTTGACCCCGGAGGTTAAGGTCTGAGTCCATTATTACACCTAGATTTCTGGCCTGGTCGGTAGTTTGTAGTTGGACCTGTTTAAGTTGATTACTGATATGTAGTTAATCTGTTTTTGGTCCAAAGATAAGTACTTCAGTTTTGTTTTAGTTCGGTAGGAGGAAATTATGGGACATCGAGTTGTTAATTTGCTCAATGCATTTATTGAGAATTTGGATGGGTTAAACGTCACCTGGTGACAGTGAGATATAAAGCTGAGTGTCATCGGCATTTAGCAATTTTTCCAATAACTTTTGGGCTATTTCCAAACTGAAGGGTGGACAAAACTAAAAGAGAAAGACACTGAGTAAATGGAGGAGCAATCTAAGATGTAATCCAGGGTTGAGGAGGGAAGAAAGAGCCCCTCGGGACAAGAAAAAATGTTTTAAGGCGATGGCATAGTTATAGTCCATTTATCGTTATTGGGATAAACTGCTTAATGTATCACAACATTGAACTGAAGTTGTCACAAAGCCCAGATCTCAACTTTTAATCAAAAGACAGCAACTACTTTAATCTAATTTAGCTTGAAAGGCAAAATGTTTTTTGTTTTAGGATTTTAGGTTTAAAGTTCTTTGGCGCTACCATGTTTGAATATTTTATAAGGTTTACATTATTACACTTTTCCACTTGAAAGTTCGGATTTTAATAACTGTACTATCAGTTTTAAAACACTTTCTCAAAATATCACAAAGAAAAGGCCTTAAAATCTGTGTGAATCTTCTCATAACGATTCCAGTTCGCTTTAGTGGTAAAATATTTCCCACAAATTTTACAAGAAAAGCTTCTCACCTAAGTCAGTTGTGTTTCTGAAAACTGCAATGCTTTGGTAAGAGGGTTTTTCTATAGGTCAGACTTTAAAACGGTTGTCATGTGTCAGTTGTCACTTATAGTGTTAAATCCATTTTTTTATATCACAGATCCCACACAAATACCCTTTCTCACCTTTATTAATTCTTAGGTGATTAAGGTTCTATGATTAAACATTTTTTCACAAGTCTGGCAAAAAAGCTATTTTTTCACCTAAATAAACTCTCTTGGTAATTAAAAGTATCTTTTGATGTAAAAGTTTTTCACATTAATTATATGGAAAAGGCCACTAATCTGTGTGAACTCTGATGTGACAAGTAAAACTTCCTTTATGAGTAAAAGCTTTGGCACAAATTGAACAGAAAAATACGCTTCTCTTCTGTGTGAACATTCATGTGACTAGTAAAGGCTTCTTTTTCATTAAAAGTTTTGACACAAATTGTACAAGAAAAAAAGTTATCACGTGTATGAACTCTCATGTGACTAGTCAAAGCTCCTTTCTGAATAAAACTTTTGCCACAAATCGTACAAGAGAAAGGCTTCTCACCTGTGTGAACTCGCATGTGATTAGTCAAAGCTCCTTTCTGAATAAAACTTTTGCCACAAATCGTACAAGAGAAAGGTTTCTCACCTGTGTGAACTCTCATGTGATAAGTAAAAGCCTTTTTCACATGAAAACTTTTGCCGCAAATCGTACAAGAGAACGGCTTCTCACCTGTATGAACTCTCATGTGACCAGTTAAATTTACTTTGTGATTAAAACTTTTGCAACAAATTGAACAAGAGAAAGGCTTCTCACCTGTGTGAACTCGCATGTGACAAGTTAAAGTCCCTTTCACATTAAAACCTTTGCCACAAATTGAACAAGAGAAAGGCTTCTCACCTGTGTGATTTCTCATGTGTTTAGTCAAAGTTCCTTTCTCACTATAATGTTTGCCACAAATTGTACAAGAGAAAGGCTTCTCACCTGTGTGAGTTCTGATGTGTGCTTTTAAATCAAATTTCTTCTTAAACCTTTTTCCACATGTCGTACATGGAAAACGCTTCTCATCTGTGTGTCTTTTCAATTGTTGAGTCAAGTTACTATTCTTGGTAAGAAAATCACCACAAATTCTACCAAGACACAAATACTTTTCTGTGTCAGTTTTCTTGTCTCTTTCAGGTTCTGAATCATTTTGCTTCATGGTTTTGTGTTGTCTCCTGTTTTTTTCCGGCTCTTTATCTCGCTGTGATCCAGAGTCTTTATGATGGTTTCCTTCTTGATCCTGGTTCTCAGTTTCATTGGAATCCTGAGAGATGACTTGGTTATTGATTGATTCTGGTTTAATGTGTCCCTTTTCTAAATGTGTGGGAGTCACCATTAATGTATCTTCAGTCTCCTGCTTCAATAAAAGCTGTCCTTTATGGTCATCTATGGAGAGCTCCAATGCTTCCTCTTTTATCCAGGAATGTTCTGGCTCTTGCTGCTCTTCTTTCACCTTCAGACGTTCTGGTTCCTTCTGGTCCAAACTGGAATCACTCTCCTGTTTCCAGAACTGCTGTTCAGGGAACGCTTCCTCTTTCCAAACATGATCCAGTAGATGGTCTGGGGAAACAAGACAAAAGCTTTTCATTGCAGGTTCATGAAATCAGTATGCTTTGTCATTCCGTACTAAGGGTGTCACAAACTCGATTTTTTAGTGAAAATCAATCAAATTTACTTCACAACCTTGCGCAGTGAAATCTCAAAGACAATCGCGATCACGTCCTCCCATGTTTACATACTGTAGTGTGAGTAGCGTCCCACTCAGACTTCGTAGCAACAGTTAGCAGGCAAATGTATTTACTCAGATTTCCTCATCTGGCTCTCAGCAACGACTTTTCTCTCCCTCCTCCTCCTGTGTCTAATTCCACATCTCTCAATCTCTGTGCCTCTGTGTGGAGCATCTATCTGCATTTTTCTCCAAAACCAAACCAAACAAGCTTAAAGATGGAAATGGTCAGTTGGTGTCTGAATGCAACTGTTCAAGTCTGCTCAATTTTACAAAGCAACGGAAAAGGGCATCCGGCTTGTCCTGCTGAGACCTATCCTGCAGGCTACGTGGTCAACGCTTGCAAAGCCATTCAGGTAATTTGTTTGTCAATACTTACAGTCGATACTTACTCAGGAGGATTCAGAGGATATCTGGATCTTTAGATTTATGGTGATCGGGTTGCTGCTGATCGGAATGGGCAATCATTGGATGTACCGCATCTGGTGCAACTAAAATGCCATTCATGGTCGAAATTGGAGGCAGTTCTAGAAGTGATCGGAAGGCTGAAGGAGCAGTCCGAAGTGCTGATTCGGGCTGTTGGAACTCAGAGCTATTCGATGGGTGAGCTGGCTGGACATTCTAGAAGGTGATCTGGCAGGTGCTTTGGGACTCATAAATGAAATGTCACCCGCAAGGAGAAATTAATCTTTGAGAAATTATCACTGCATCTTGATCCAAATGGAAATTGGAATCATAAACAAGAATGCTGACAGATTTAAGGATAGAGAGAAATTGCTCTTTCTGCTAACCATAACAACTAGTATTTTGACTCTCTTGATGACCTTCAACTGGTCCATAATCAAATGCCCATCTGAGAAAAGTAAACCGTTTATCACCGTGCCTCGCTGCTTCCCAACCGCTCCTTCCCAAGTCAGTACGCAGTAAATAGCGTGCATCTGTTGCAGTGCATCAATTTATGGACTGAGGTTCACATTCCCCAACTCTCCTTCCTGATATGTTATAGTCAATGTCTGAATATGTGCTTAAATGTTCTAGGTGTGTTTTTTTTTCTATTACCTGTCATTTTATTATTGAATAAGGAATCAATATACAGATGAGTGCTTTTTTTGTATATTGTGTATATCATTTCTTATTGGCAATCTGGTGCGCCGCACAAGCGGGCAGCAGAAACTATGGTATGCCTGTATGTTTTTGTGTAATTAATATTTTGGTCCGTCTAGTCTTGATCGGGCTGTACTGAAATGAATTTCCCCTCGTGGGACAATAAAGGATTATTCCATTCCATTCTACAAGGAACCACACATTGCATTTCCCCTAACAAGTAACTCTTACCAGTTCTCATTCAACTCACAACAACACCTGGTAACAGACTAAAGGCTAAAGCCATTCGTTCTCTCAAATCACCAATAAGGAAATTTTGACTTCCCCGTGAGTTAAGTCAGCATTATCGTTGCACACGTCTGATTCTCCTCCCCCACCCCTTTCCCTCTACATCTACTGACGCACGCATGACCTCTTTATCACCGTGGCTTGCTGCATCTCAAACGCTCCTTCCCAATTCAGGAAGCAGTTATTAGTAGGCATCTGTTGCACTTCCTCAAATTGTAGACATTCCCCGCCTCTCCTTCTTGATTTGTTATTGTCATTGTCTGAATACGTGCTTAAAATGTTCTAGGTGTGCTTCTTTTTCTATTACCTGTCTTTTTATTCTTGAATAAGTAATCAAGATACAGATGAGTGCTTTTTTTGTATATTGTGTATATCGTTTCTTTTGGCAATGTGGTGCGTCGAACAAGCTGTCAGCAGAAGCCACAGTATGCCTGTATCTCTTTTTGTGTAATAAATGTTTGGTCTGTCTAGTCTTGATTGGGCAGTACTGAAATAAATTTCCCCTCGTGGGACAATAAAGGATTCTTCTATTCTACAAGGAAAAGCACATTGCATTTTCCCTAATAAGTAACTTACCAGTTCTTATACGGCACACCTCTACAGAGCATATTAGCTGACACAAGCTAGTAGCTTTTAGCTAAGCTAAAGTTAAACCATGGCTAGAAAGAAATTAGCGGACCGGAGAAAACCCACTCATACTCTCAAATCACCATCGAAGAAATGTTGACGTTCTCTTTGAGTTTAGTCAACACTGTCATTGTGAACAAGAGGGCAACTGTTTGCTGCACGTTAGCTGTTTTTTCTTAGCCAGCCCGAACTGAGTACTTGAGCTGTAGTAGCTAAAACAAATCACTAGATGGCAGCCACCCTCTGTTACTAATAGGGATGCACCGATACAGATATCGGCCCCGATAATGCTTGATGTACTGTTATCAGTATCGGTTAAACTTAACCGATACCATGAACCGATACTCAAAATGGGGAAAATCTGCAACAAATTCACAAAAAGGTTTAATTTTTCACTTGAATTTTTATTTTTGTGGTAATTTTATATTTTACATCTGTTATTTTGTCTCAGTTATGTTTAGTTTGTAAAACCTAGTGCCTTTAGTCTCTTCAAGAAAGGCACCAGAAGTTATACAGTTTATTAATTCAACAATATGTGGCAAGGTACAAAACGAAGGCCCAGGTAGGATTCGATCCCACAACTCCCAGGTGAACGTCAGGTGCGCTAACCAGTCAGCCAAAGGGATATCCCTGGCACATTATCTATTGGAGCCACAATGACAGGACCTCCACACTGTCACAAATAGTATCGGATCGGTATCGGGTATCGACAGATACACAAAATCCAGCCATTGGTATCGGGACTGAAAAAGACGGATCGGTGCATCCCTAGTTACTAATAATTCCTTTTATTTATTTAAACAAGATTTTTATGTTTATAAGTGTAACAATCTATTGTAAAAACAATTATGCAATTACATCATTTCAATTTGACCAATTAATGCCTAATGTGATACATTACACAAGAATAATGGAAATTGCATCACTTCTATGTGTTTTTAAATAAGGTTTAGGAATGACTGCTCTGCTCGTAGTTACACACACACGATGGCAGAGCGAACAAAACGATCCAAACTTTGGCTTCGTTTTTACAAAAATAGAAGCAGACAATGCACGCTGTCACAAACGCAATAAAAGCTTTGCTCGTGTGTTGGAAAAATGAATGTTAAGAATCATCTGTTCTGTGTATTCAACTGTATCTCATAGTTACTGTGTGCTGATTTCTTTATTATTGTGATTAGTCTTACTGAATGACGCTGTAGACCCAAGTCATGGTCAAATTGGACAGATAGTAAAATTCATACATCGTGCGATGCCATGGAGATGACCCTCTTCAAGTGAACGACCTTACATCCTGCGAGATTGCGCCTTCGAGTCTCCAAGTGTCACCCTGAAGTGATTCATTTTGTACTTTTTTTGTCGTTTATTTTCTATGCTTTGCTGTTCCAGTTTGTGTTGTTCCACTTTTATTTTAGTCTTTTTTATTTTTTATACCGATAAGGATTCTGATAAAGTACCAGATCGATCAGGAGTATCATTAAGAGTAGTAGTATCAATAAATCCTCAACGATACCGATCCCTAAATATTTCCATTTTAAATATTCTCTCTCTGCTAAATAAAACCTTTATAATAAATTATTTGATTCTAGATCATAATCTTCAGTGTTTACTACTAACAGAAACCTGGCTGATTGGGGGGACTGCTTTTATAAGTTCCTCAACCCTTTCTTATTTGATAATTGTATCACTTTTGAATTAGGAGTGTGATAATTTCTCAATAAGATGACATATCGTGATATTTTCCAACCCGATCAATTCTCATTAAGCTCCCATCAGGAATCCATAGTTTTATTTTACCTATGGCTGCTATAAAAGGCTATTTTCAATCATCATTTGTAGTGTATTGAGCAATTAATTATCTGTCCGCCATGGGAGCTCCTCGTGGGAGCGGTGGTGAAGTGGGTGGAAGTCCGATACAGAGACAGGCGAGCACAACATGGTGGGAGAGAAAATGGTGGAATCAAGCAAGAAACAGATGTTCAGATTCACTGGCAGCCTACATGTCAAAAGTGTGGATACACTTCGAATTTTACAGCAATGACGATGGAAGAAAGCTGGAGAAGGATTTTGCCATATGGAAGAACTGTCTGACAAAAGTACGCTACTCCAGAAATACTACCAATATGCTCAGCCACTTACAGCGCCATCACTCAGAGCCAGTGAGCCAAAAATCTGTCTGTTATCCCGCCTCCTGGTCAGACCAGTGTGGGTGCTTTACTCCTAGAAAGATTCCCTTGCAATCCTCCCAGGGCACAGGCAATCACATATGGCTTATCTGTGTATATTTGCAAGGATCCCCGGCCGTATAGCGTTGTCGTCAATGAGGGGTTTTGCATTATGATGCGCACGCTTGAGCCCCGCTACGAAACACCAAGTTAGAAACATTTCACCCAAAAACGTTTTCCGGCTTTTTACGAGGAGACCATGGCGAGACTAGAGCCATGGAATGAGTTGGTCTGACCTGCGATGGATGGACCTCGAGGTCGATGCTGTCCTTCATTACAATTCTTGCGCATGACTGGGAATTCTAATCATATGTACTCCGAACCCATGAAATGCACGAAACCCACACTGGTGGACACATCGCAGAAATACTTCAGCGAGCAGTGAAGGACTGGAAGGTTGACACAACAAACCTCATAGTGGCTGCCGGACACTTGCACCACCGGGCCCTCTGACCAGTAGGCATCGGGTGAAGTGTCTTGCCCAAGGACACAACCACTAAGACAGTCAGAGCCGGTGCTCAAACCGGCAACCTTCCGATTTACAAGGCGAACACCCAACTCCTGAGCCACAGTCGCACAATGGCCTACCCCCACATCAGCTTCTCACAGACAAGCCTGTGTGTTGGAAAAGTCCTCATGAGATGGTGACCGGTTTTCTGGAGCAACAAAAAGCCATCACTGCTTCCCTTTTATCACCTGAGGTAAGAAGGCTTTGCAATGTTAAGGATTATTATCCAGTTTTGCATGTATGAAGTATCGTCATAATCTGTTTTGGAAAACACTTCAAATGAACTAGAAGCATAAATTTAACCAGTTTTACATTGGTTTACTAATTTATTTGATATTAATCTAAATCAGTTCCAGTCTAAATTACTACATGCAAAATTGTAGAGAGACAGATAAATAATTGTGATGCCTTGTTTTAAGGCATTTTTGTGGTTTTAATATTCCCTCTAAATGTGCAGGTAAATAACTTGCAGTATATTTGCAGCTTATCGCAATGTTGCACAGAAATGGTGTCACAGTTTAGTAAAGGAACCAAGAGGTTTGCTACTTTAAAAAATGTTTACTACAATAGTGTCTCTGTTGAGAAAGTTGCTTAAAAGAATGTTGTTTTCAAGAATGTTTAAATTAGGGCTATATGACGAAATATATTGCCAGGAAGATTGAAAACGTCTATAATTTTATATGAATCTCTATCGTTTAAGCCAAAATAGGGTTTTACGGCAGTAAATTACGTCAAGGTGCACCTTATTGTGTTCCTGTGCATATTGCAATACATAAAAAAAACTGGGAGGAAGACTTTAGCCATCAGGATTCAGACCAGGGATCTTTAAACAAGAAAAATGAGGCAACCCAAAGTTGGTCTCTCCTCTTCTCCCTACGTGCAGTTTGAACAGAAAAAAAACGTTTCCAATGCTGCATTCCAGTTAACCTTTCCGAGTCGGAAAGTTCAAAATCTTTACAATCACGCCCCTGGACAGAGTAGGATGTACACATCGGAGAAAAAAAGATGGCTGCGCCCATAATTGAGATGCATTTTCTTTGTATCCGTACTATGTTTGTTATTTCAGTGTCGTTTTTAAATGCTCTTACACACTTGACTACATTTCTGCTTTAATCCGGTCACCAGTTTATACACGGCACGGCCGTTCCCGCGGATCAGGGGACACGCACGCAGACTAACGTAACACCAGCACCACTTTATCTAGCACCAGGAGCTAGCTTTAGCTTCGCTGCCTAATCTCCGCTAAAATCTCTCCCCAAATGGTGGATTTAAAGCCGTAATCTCCATCCTGCGTCAACAGTAAACCGTCAGCATCGTTGCTGTTTCCTACCTATCCGGTGTAAGATGATCTGGGGTGTCCGGGTGAAATCCAGCGGCCTGTTCTGATCATCCATCTCTTCCTCGGACTTGAAGATTTCTTTACAATCCGTGAATGTTTCTTCAGCAGGAGTTAACTGCTCGTTGATCAACTCTCGTTGAAGCTGGACTGAAAACATTCTGACTGCAAACACTCACTAATTTAGCCCCCAGATGAGCAGAATCTCTAGAATGACTTCATGTGGAGAAGAAAAGCTAGCATCACGTTTAGCTTCTGCTTCTTCTTCTTGGGGTTGAAAAACAACGAATCAGGTCATTACCGCCACCAGCTGGTGGGGAAGGGGGACAGCAACGTCACGTAAACAAGATCCTGTCATACAAATGCATTTCTAAGAAAAATAATAATGTTGACTTAAGTTATTTTCTATTAAAATAATTATATCTAGTTTAACTCTAATTCTGTTTAGGATTTCAATCAGCTGTCTTCTTTCGTCCTCATATTCTGACACTCAGAGGTGGAAAAAGCACTAAAATGTTCTACTCTTGTAAAAAGTAGGGTTAGGGTTCTCAAAATTTACTAAAGAGTTAAGCTAACGACATCTCCCAGGCATTATTTATAAATTACAGTTTTTTTACCCACCAATTAAAAAAACTTATGTGGATTTTTTTTAAAACAGTGGATCCACCGGCACAATTTTTTCTATAATCAGTATCAGAACTGACTGGTATATCTCATGCAGTTTCTCTTTCTGCGAATACTGCGGCATTCTTTGCAGAGGTCGAATTTACATTCAAAGCCTCCCATTCCAAAGTGGAATGGGAGGCTTTCCACTTTGGAATGGGCTTCAACAGATAACTCAGTTATCTGTTGAAGCTATCAACAGATAACTGAGTAACTCGCATCTCTTTAATGCAAAGTGTTGTAATTATGCTGCGCCGCCAGCTCCATGCATCCCAGAGGCAAGACAGACATATACAATGTCCAATTTTTGGACCATTTCCACAAATTTTTGGTTTGTCTTCAAAAGACGCACACACACACAAAAAAATTGGATTTGATGTGCATGGAGTTGAAACAAACCTTGTCACTAGTGAGTTTTAGGAGGCTATATTTTAGTTGTCTTATTTACAAGTTAAAGAAATAACGCCTTTTTTCGTTTTAAAGCTCTGGAAAGGTCCAGCACGTCCAGTTCAATTAAACTAGTTTTATTAAACCGAGGGTACAAAATTATTTGTGCACCTGACCCCTTTCGGGCTCCATTCAGAGATCGTTTTATCATTCTATTCCTTGCTTGTGTCAAAAATGTGTCGACTACGCTGAATGTCCTCCAGCACTTTGCTGTGGACTGGGAACGTGTAAATTGGAGCCATTTCTCAGGGTGTTTGCCTACGGTGTCTTTTACCACCTAAAGAGAATAACCGGGGTTGCAGAATTCATATGAAGGGAAATATTACTCTGTCGGACCAGTGGGAGGAACAAAAAACAAAAACAGTGACCGGGATGAATGATCCCCCCCAGCAAATCGTACCCTGGATCCATATCAATGTCAGCTGCGTCTACCTTTAGTCTTATAGCGCCAGTTCTCATATCCATCATGCATTTCAGTATTTTGGGGCACAATATTCTTAATCATATTTATTAGTTGTTTTACTAATCAGTAAAATATATAACAAAATTGTAGCAAAGTACTTGAGTTAAAGTAAAATTACAGACTGTATAAACAACTTTAAAAACTACAATTACACAAAAAAACTACTCAGTTACAGTAATACAAATAAATGTGACTCGATATGCTCATATTTTCTAATATATTGTTTCCATAAAATGATGGTTTGGTGTTTAGCCCAACGTGACCAAATCTGAGACATGAAATGATCGTCTCCTAGTTTTTTCTCCTTATTTCAACATTTTCCTATTGAATTTTACTAAACCATCATCCTTTTCTATATTTCTCACGTTGGTTTTACCATCTCCTGTTTAACTGAAACTGATCATTTAGTCCATTAATGTTTCAGTGATCTCCTTTGTAGCATTTTCTGCTTTTTAATTTTCCATGACACAATAATATCCTGTTACTAATACATAGTTCATTATTAAACCCATCATATTTATGATGAGGTTATATGGAGTCAGCATATGTCCATATAATGGGAGTCAATCAGGGTTTTGCTGCCTCTAATAAGGAATAGTCTGCCCTAAAACTCCTTCATTTAACCATGTTTTGTAATTAAACTTTAGCACTGCTCCAGTCGGAGTTCAGAACGCCTTGGAAGTGTTTATTTGTTCGGTTCTGGGGTGATTTAAAGGCAAAAATACAACTTCACTATCGCATTACAATGAACTCACTGCCTTGCTCCATGGCAGCTGTAGTCTGAGCAGGATTTTTTACACTGTGCTCGCTGGTTGTTGGCTAGAAAGAACGTGCTACTGCAGTCATCATTATGGTTCACGTCTGCATGTTTCCAAATTGCACTAACCCGAAGGACCAGTTGGTCTTACTTCAGCTTCTACAGGTTTCCTTTTCACAACCGCCGCAGACTACAGCTGTAATGGCTGCAGGTGCAAAGTCATTGAAATCCTGCAAATTGGAATGGGTTGCATTGAAAGCCTGTGGGGTGGGTGGCCGGTCAAACCTATTAAATATTTATTTAGGTCTTTCACCCATACCAAGTCTCCTTCAGCCTGGGGGGGTTGGTGTTTGTTCTGAAATTATTTTAAGGCTGCTCCAAACACATGGCAACAAAAGAACATACTGAAAAGGCTAAACAAATTCTGCAAAAAAATATTTTCAAACGATTCCCCTTTTCTGTAGCGTACATTACAAGTCAAGTATATTTGTCACGTGCATCAAGTACAAGGTACCAAAGCAATGAAAATTTTTTTGGCCGTGGCACTCTCTCCGCTGAACAAAAAACTACAAAATAAAACAAACCATTCCGGCATAAAATGCAAAAACCTCAGCTCTCCTTAAGGCTGATGTTCAGGAACCTCACCACCCGTGGATAAAAAACTGTCTGTGAAAAGGGATTTCTGAGTTTTGAGGCTCCGCAGACGTCTCTCCGAAGGTAGGTAGGAGAAGAGGGAAAGTGCAGGATGGCTCGGGTCCTTCATAATACTGTGAGCCTTTTTCTCACAGCGCTTATCATACAAGTCCTTTATCTGAGGCAGAGAAGATCCAATAATCTGGGACACGGTTTTAACTGTTCTTTTTAGAAGAGTTTCATGTGACGTAACATTACCAAACCACGCCAACAAGCTTCCCGTCAAAACATCTTCGATCGTACGTCTGTAAAAATGTATGCGTGTTTTTTTTACAATCCAAATTTCTTGGGAAACCTAAAAAATAAAGTCTCTGCTGAGCTTTTTTAATTGCACAGCTGAGGTGAAGAGACCAAGACAATTAAATGCACATTATGGAAATCAAACTTTATTTATAAAGCGCTTTTCAAACTACAAAGCTTCTCAAAGTACTTTACAGATTAAAATGCTCCCTCCTATACAAACATAAAATAAAACCATCATAATTACACCAACCCAACCAGCTTCCCATGAAAGCACACACATAAAAGCAAAAAAAAAAAAAAAAAAAACGGGCTGAGTACAGATAAACCAGGAAACGTCATCATGGGAGCCATCTGCATCAGCAGCAGCAGCCAAGGCTCCGACCCAGGGCGCCCAGAGGAGGGAGGGATGGTACCCCCACCTCCACCCAAGTGCTACCTGGGGGGCATCCAGGCAGCCACAGCCGACCACCGCCCCCGATGTAGGGGCCCCCCAGAGAGGAAACACTGGGAGGAAGATTAAAATAAGTTAAAATAAACAGTAGAAAATTAGATTAAGTAGTATGATCGAATAAAAATGCAAAGTCAGCCAAAAGCTAAACTAAGAATTCAATCAAATAAAACATGCAGAGCAATTAAATAGAAATGATTAAATAGTCATTTAAAAGCTAGACTAAAAGTGTGAGTCTTAAGCCTGATCTTAACAACATGAACGTTCTCTGCGGCCCTGAGGTCCTCCGGCAGCCTGTTCCAGAGGTGAGGGCCGTAATAATGGAAGGAAGCCCCACCATGAGTCCGTGTCCTGACTGTGGGGATCACGAGGAGACGGCTGCTAGAGGAGCGCAGAGACCACGAGGGTTCATATGGTAAAAGCATTTCTGAGATATAAGAAGGCCCAAGACCATTAAGACACTTAAAAACCATTAAAAGAACCTTAAAATGGATCCTAAAACATACGGGGAGCCAATGCAGGGATTCTAATACCGGTGTAATGTGCTCCCGCCTCCTAGTCTTCATCAGGACACGAGCTGCTGAATTCTGTAAAAGCTGTAAACCTGAGGTAGTCTTTTTGGGAAGACCAGAAATTAGGGCATTACAATAATAAATTCTACTGGTGATAAAAGCATGAATTAGCATCTCCGTATTGGCCCGAGAGAAAAGGGGGCGATAAAGTAATTTAGCAACTTTTTATGACTTTTGGGCAGCAAATAGCCATTTCCAAACTGTGGGGTTGACAAAACTAGAAGAAAAAGACACCGAGCAAATGGAGGTGGAATCAAATATGTAATCCGGGTTTGAGGAAGGAAGCAAGAGCCCATCTGGACAAGAAACATTTTTTTTTCTTTTTGGCAGTGGCATAGTAATAGTCCATTTATAGTTATTGAGAAACTGCTTAATATATAACAGTATTGATCTGAAGTTGTCACCAAGCCCAGATTTCAACTTTAAACCATAAGACAGCAACTACTTTAATGTAATTTAGCTTGAAAGAAAATAAGTGTTTTTGGTGTTTTAGGATTTCAGTTAAATAGGGAACCAGAGAATTTGGCATCTAGAGTTATTTGAATATTTTACAAGGTTTACAATATTACACTTTTCCCATTAGTAAGTTCTCTTACAATTATATCATCAGTGTTAAAACACTTTATCAAAAAAAATCACAAAGAAAATGCCTTTAAATCTGAGTGAATCTTCTCATAATAATTCAAGTTTGCTTTGGTGGTAAAATATTTCCCACATATTTTAAGAGAAAGGCTTCTCCCCTGAATCAGTTCTGGCGCGTTTGTAAAAACTGTAATGTTTTGGAAAGAAGGTTAATCTATAATTCAGACAGTACAACAGTTTTCCCCTGTGTCAGTTCTCATTCGAAGTGTTAAATATAATTTGTTTTTATATCAAAAATCCCACACAGATACGGTTTCTCATCTTTGTGAATTCTTAGGTGATTTAAGTGTCTATGATTAAACACTTTTCCACAAGTTTGCCAAAAAAAGGAAATTCACCTAAATAAAATCTGTGGTAAGTAAAAGTATCTTTTGATGTAAATGTTTTTCACACATATTACATGGATGAGGCCACTAATCTGTGTGAACTCTCGTGTGACTGGTATAAGATCCTTTATGAGTAAAAGCTTTGGCACAAATTGAACAGGAAAATACGCTTCTCTTCTGTGTGAACAGTCATGTGATTACTAAAGGCTTCTTTCTCATTAAAACTTTTGGCACAAATTCTACAAGAAAAAGGCTTTTCTACAAAGTGAATTCTCATGTGTTTAGTCAAATATCCTTTCTGAATGAAAGTTTTGGCACAAACTGAGCAGGAGAAACGCTTCTCTTCTGTGTGAACTGTCATGTGACGTGTCAAACCTCCTTTCTGAATAAAACTTTTGCCACAAATTGAACAAGAGAAAGGCTTCTCACCTGTATGAACTCTCATGTGATTGGTCAAAACTCCTTTGTGACTAAAACTTTTGCCACAAATCACACAAGAGAAAGGTTTCTCACCTGTGTGAACTTTCATGTGACAAGTTAAAGTCCCTTTCACATTAAATCTTTTCCCACAAAATGTACAAGAGAAAGGCTTCTCACCTGTGTGAGTTCTGACATGAACTGTTAAAAGGCTTCTATACCCAAATCTTTTCCCACATGTCAAACATGGAAAACGCTTCTCAACTGTGTGACTTTTCAAATGTCGAGTCAACTTACTATTCTTAATAAAAAAATCACAAATTCTACCAAGACACAAATAGTTTTCTGTGTCAGTTTTCTTCTCCCTTCTGGGTTCTAAATCGTTTTGGTTCATGGTTTTCTGTCGTCTCCTGTTTTGTTTCGGCTCTTTATCTCGCTTTGATCCAGATTCTTTATGATGGTTTCCTTCGTGATCCTGGTTCTCAGTTTCATTAGAGTCCTGAGAGATGACTTGGTTACTGAATGGTTCTGGTTTAATGTGGTCCTTTTCTAAATGTGTGGGAGTTACCATGAATGTATCTTCAGTTTCCTGTTTCAATAAAAGCTGCTCTTTATGCTCATCTATGCAGAGCTCCAATGCTTCCTCTTTTATCCAGGAATGTTCTGACTCTTGCTGCTCTTCTTTCACCTTCGGAGGTTCTGGTTCCTTCTGGTCCAAACTGGAATCACTCTCCTGTTTACAGAGCTGCTGGTCAGAGAAAACCTCCTCTTTCCAAACATGATCCAGTAGATGGTCTGGAGAAACAAACAAGAGAAAAGCTTTTGATTGTAGGACCAAGAAAACGGTTTCCTTTAATCGTTTTAAATATATAAAGATACAATGAAAACCATTCAGTTATAATAAAAGCTAAATCTGAAAATGGGATTAAAATATAAAACCATATTTTTATACAACAGTCTTTGAAGGAAAATCTCCATCCTGTCATCTGATGGAATTTTAAATCTTTACAAACAAAACAAAAAAGTATTTTCTATTATAATTACATTTAGGTTGATCTCTTAGAGCAGTATTTCTCAAACTTTTTACATTTGGTACCACTTGAGAAAATGTCGAGCTCTCCAAGTACCACGATCATGACCAAAGGAGGCTTAATTACTCCTAATACGGAATATTTATTGGTAATTGTTGTCAGCCACAGCAACACTGTGTGTGAATTATACATTTCTGAATTGATTTTATTTTCAAAAATAAATATTTAGAACATTCTTCCAAGTACCACTGGGAAGAGCTTGAGTACCGCTGGTGGTACACGTACCACAGTTTGAGAATCATGGTCTTAGAGCAATCTTCTGTCAATCAATTATTGTCCCGATTAGTCGACTAATTGGATCACGTGTAAAATGCATGTTATTACAAGAGCAAGCTGCAGCTCTAATATTTGCACATTACCTCAAAGTGTTGTGTAGTACCTAAAATAGTGATTTTTAAGGTGATATCTCGTTTAACGGTAATGAACTATATAAAAAAAACAACGATTAAGCAGACATATGACTTATGACAAGGATAATGAAATTACCATCTTCTACTTTGTGAATTTTGCATTAGACATATGGGGGGGTGTATTGAATGTTAACATCTGTTAGCGTTACCACTCAGAGGCCGGACCCATCCTGTCTCCCCCTGTAGCAGCTCTGGCTTCAGACAGCGCGAGCCAACGACTCAAACTGTTATGCCGTTTGGCCGCTGAGCTCCATGAAGCCTCCCTTTACCTCAGGTGGACGGCGGAGAAGAGACACCGTGATTTCCCCCTTTGCCGGAGGTAAAAAGAGCCTTTATGGAGCTGCCATTTCAGTTCGAGTTGGCTAAGCCATGACTGCGCCCCCTCCTTGCCTTGGGAGACTAGATTTGTTTTAAAATTTCAATTGAACTCTCCTCTAGAAAACGCTGTATGTAGTGGTGTCATTGTGGCTCGAATGTTTTGTAGAGAAAGAGCTTTCAAGAAAAGACATAGAAGGTCAGATAGCGCAGTATGAACTAAAGAAATGTCCGTGTTTTTCTCTCCATAGAAGTTCTAACTGGTCTGAAATCCTCCTCAGCAGCAGTGCCCTGCTGGATGGGGAGCATTGGTTCGGATGATGCTCCCGGTGACGGAGCACCCTCAATGTCCTGCAATTAAATTTTTACTTTCTTTATATAAAGTACTCTTACACCAGTTCTTTTGTTCCTTTTGTGTCTCCTCTCTGTCTTATCAACCAACCAGATGGTGGTGGCAGATGACCGGTTGTACTGAGCCAGGTTCTGCCGGAGGTTTCTTCCTGTTAAAGGAGAGATTTTCCTCTCCACCATCGCTGCATGCTTGCTGAGGATGAAGGATTGCTGGGGATTTGCTGTAGTTGGAGTCTGCATCATTCGAGCACAGCCTCACGTCGATGACTCAATGCAATTTCCTGGGATCCTTTACATAGAAAACTTTTTACTGATTGGAAATTTTGTATAATTGTACTGAAATAACTTTTCTAGTAAAGTATCTTGAGAGGACGTGTTGTGAATTGGCACTATATAAATTAACTGAATTGAATGTTAAAGATCTTTAAGACAAAGTAGTATCGTCATTCCAGAGGCTGAGCACATAAATTAAGAGGAAAATTAAAGCTAGGAATGTCGATCAGCATTTTGGTCCCCAAATCTGATCCAATTTCGAGTCCAGATCCGATATTTTGCCTTTAGTATTGAAATGTATAAAACTCAAATATATTTTTACCATGTACCTAACTTTTTAATAAGACTATTTGCATTAATAAGTATTACCATTATTTCTGAAATACTCATGAAATCAAAATCTTAGAGAATTAAAGGTTAACTTTGGTTTAATATGTCAGACAAAAGTGTAAAGCAAGACAGTTGGGACAGTATTTTTTTCCAAGTATTTATTTTAAAAAACCCACATTGTTCTAAGTTTGTAAGTTGCAGTATTATTATTGGTGGTTTCTTCAACTCGTGAGCTGATATAGCCCATCTTTCATTTCTGAAAAATGCGAGTATATCGCATTTCCCTACTAAAAACAGAATTTAAAAGGGGAGAATAGTGTGAAAATAAGGCAACTAGAGAGATCAGGGGAGATCGGAGAAAGCTGCTGCTCCTTCAGCAGTTAGAGGGACGGTGGAGGGAAAGAAACCAAATAATGTTTATTTTTATTTTTTTTTAACAAATTCAGTTTTTAGCTTTTGTTTTTTCATGAATAACTGCTTTGAATTTCCATGAAATGGGGACACTAGAAGTACATTAAAAACTTAATCCAAAAAATTATTCCAAGATATTTTCTAAAATAAATAAATAATTAAAAATTCTCTGATGTAGAAAAGTAGAAAATGTACGAGAAGACGACTAAGAAATTTCTATGATTTAAGGCCTACATTTTCTTTGCAATCGCCTGACTTTACAATGTCAGAAAATTCTTATTGTAGATATCAAAAATGTATATGTGTATGTATATTTGCAATTAATCTCAGAAATTTTGAATTTGTATTCAGAATTTTACTACTCTTTGACAGAATTTCCTAACTTTTTCTGGAAAATTAGTGACTTTAATGTCAAAATGTCTCGGTTTTGGGGGCAGAAATTTACTTCAAAATACTTTTTTTTACTTAACAATGGCCCTAATACTCTGTCGTACAACTTACTGTAATAGATTTTTTTCTAAAGTTCATGTAGCATTTGCGGCTTTGAATGAGTTTTATCTAGCTGGATTGAGCACAAAATGGCTCTTTGGATGGTACATTTTGCCGACCCCTGGTTTGGCACCAAAGTACAGTGCATCCGGAAAGTATTCACAGCGCCTCACTTTTTCCACATTTTTTAATGTTACAGCCTTATACCAAAATGGATTAAATTATTCTTTCCCCTTAAAATTCAACAAACACAACACCCAATAATGATAATGTGCAAAAGTGTCTTTGAAATTGTTACAAATTTATAAAAAAATAAAAACCCCGAGAAATCACATGTACATAAGTATTCACAGCCTTTGACGTGAAGCTCAGAATTGAGCTGAGGTGCGTTCTGTTTCCACTGATCTTCCTTGAGGTGTTTCAGCAGATTAATTGGAGTCCACCTGTGGTAAATTAAGTTGATTGGACATGATTTGGAAAGGCACACACCTGTCTATATAAGGCCCCTGGGTTAACAGTGCATGTCAAAGCCCAAACCAAGCATGAAGACAAAGGAATTGAGTGTAGACCTCCTAGACAGGATTGTCTTGAGGCACAAGGCTGGAGAAGGTAACAGAAACATTTCTGCTGCTTTGAAGGTTCCAATGAGCACAGTGGCCTCCATCATCCGTAAGTGGAAGAAGTTTGGAACCACCAAGACTCTTCCTAGAGCTGGCCGGCCATCTAAGCTGAGTGAACGGGGGATAAGGACCTTGGTCAGGGAGGTGACCAATAACCTGATGGTCACTTTGTCAGAGCTCCAGCATTCCTCTGTGGAGAGAGGAGAACCTTCCAGAAGGACAACCATCTCTGCAGCAATCCATCAATCAGGCCTGTATGGTAGAGTGGCCAGAAGGAAGCCACTCCTTAGTAAAAGGCGGATGGCAGCCTGCCTGGAGTTTGCTAAAAGGCACCTTAGGGACTCTCAGACAATGAGAAATTAAAACCTCTGGTCTGAGACAAAAATTGAACTCTTTGGAGTGAATGCCAGGCGTTACGTTTGGAGAAAATCAGGCACAGCTCATCACCAGGCCAATACCATCCCTACAATGAAGCATGGTGGTGGCAGCATCATGCTGTCGGGATGTTTTTCAGTGGCAGGAACTGGAAGACTAGTCAGGATAGAGGGAAAGATGAATGCAGCAATGTACAGAGACATCCTGGATGAAAACCTGCTCCAAAGCGCTCTTGACCTCAGACTGGGGCGATGGTTCACCTTTCAGCACGACAATGATCCTATAAGCACACAGCCAAAATATCCAAGGAGTGCCTACAGAACAACTCGGTGAATGTCCTTGAGTGGCCCAGCCAAAGTCCAGACCTAAACCCAATTGAACATCTCTGGAGAGATCTGAAAATGGCTGTGCTCCGACGGTTTCCAGCTCGAGACGTACTGCGAACAGGAATGGGCAAAACTACCCAAAGATGGGCGTGCCAAGCTGGTGGCATCATATTCAAAACGACTTGAGGCTGTAATTGCTGCCAAAGGTGCATCAACAAAGTACTGAGCAAAGGCTGTGAATACTTATGTACATGTGATGCTGTTCGAAGAGCCATAATAGCATATTTTTCATCTTTAATCGACGAGAATAAAAACAATCCTAGGTTTGTTTTTAATAAGCTCTGTCGAGCTCACCGGATATAACACCTGTATTCAGTTATTTCACCCTGTTTGTTTAATACATACAGTAATTACATACATTATGTGTTCATTCATAGTTTTAATGCCCTTAATTGAGAATTTAAAATGTAGTCATGAAAATAAAGAAACTCATTGAATGAGAAGGTGTGTCTAAAGTTTTGGTCTGTACTGTATCTATGTAGGATGAAGCCAATACCTTAATTAATCCCTAAAAAACAAAAAGCGTCCCCTTACAAAATGAGAATTTGCAGTCCTCTGTATATGAAGAAATCTCATGAAACACGACTTTACACAACAGAGTTGTGGAGCAAAGACACATATGTGATATTTTTCTGAACACAGTAGACTTCTGGTGTCTATCAGGTGTTTCTGAAAACACGCAACATTTCCTCACTGGTGATTTAGGAGTAGAGGGTGCGGCTTTAGCTCCAGTCCCGTTGCTTCTTTCTTTATCTGTCCATCTAGCCATGCTTTAACTATAGCTTAGCTAATAACTACTGGCTAGCGTCAGCTAATATGCTCTGTGGACGTGTGCTCTGATCACGGGGGATGCTTGTAATATAGTGGTCAATAATATTACCTGGTGTCGTGAGTTGTACGAGAACTGGTGAAAGTTACTTTTAAGGGAAAATGCAGTGCTTGGTTTGTGCGAGTGGGACTAATCGGGATCGTCTTTTATACAGTACAGGCCAAAAGTTCTGACACACCTCCTCATTCAATGCGTTGTCTTTATTTTCATGACTACGTTGTAGATTCTCAATTAAGGGCATCAAAACTATGAATGAACACATGATGTACGGAATTATGTACTTAAACAAAAAGGGTGAAATAACTGGATACATGTGTTTATATTTTAGATTCCTCAAAGTAGCCACCCTTTGCTCTGATTCCTGCTTTGCATTCTCTTGAGCTTCCAGGGGTCGTCACCAGAAATGATTTTCCAACAGTCTTGAAGGAGTCCCCAGAGATGCTTCGTACTTGTTGGCCCTTTTGCCTTCACTCTGCGGTTCAGCTCACCCCAAATCATCTCCATTGGGTTCAGGTCCGGTGACTTTGGAGGCCAGGTTTGTTCTTTTTGTAAAAGTACTACATCATTCTATACGTGTTCATTTATAGTTTTCAATAGTCATGAAAATAAAGAAAACACACTGAACGAGAAGGTGTGTCCAAACTTCTGGCCTGTACTTTATTTCGATGCTCAAGGTCGTGAAGTAACTTCATCCCGGTAAATCTAAATCCTTACACCCCTACTAAAAACATTTTGTCTATTTATGTTGTGGGTATCTGATATGAGTTAACCTGAAGATGATAGAGGACAATAAGTTTGTTAATCCATGTTTAGTAGTTTTGTAAATAAATCATGCTGTTGTAAAGCAACAACCCAGTTTGGTAAAATATGAAACACTTTAGACTTTCAGTGCTTTTATCCAGCGCAAACTATAAATTAATTAATTAACTGTTTACCTCTAAAGCTGGTCATCAGATACGTCAAGTGAAGCACTTAATAATCCAAAAGCAAACAGTCTTATGAAGGAAGCAAGGGTTTTCATTTTTTGTAAATCATGTTTCAGTAAGAAGTCTGAAATAGTCATATAAGGTAGTTACAGCCATTTACTTAGTAGAGCCTTTTATAAACAGTAATGAAAACTGAAACCCATTATTTTACAGGTTTATTATTTTATATCAGTACTTTGTCCTATTTTTTTTTTTATATTTGACTTGTCAAAAAAGGTTTTTCTTATTTTACTATCGACTTTAAACGTGTAAGTAATCAAATTCCAGGGTAAAAACATTTCAATTGATTGAAATCCTTGATTGATCGTATCTTAGCAAAGACATAAACAAAGTACGCTCGGTTCTAATTGGAGAACTACCGTCCTTAAAGAACGGACTTTCAGCTGTACTCACCAAGCACAAGAACATACTTGCGTACTTAGGTATTGAGAAACGACCCATGTCTATGGTGTAGCCTACCACCACTTTATCTAGCACCAGGAGCTAGCTTTAGCTTCGCTGCCTAATCTCCGCTAAAATCTCTCCCCAAATGGTGGATTTAAAGCCGTAATCTCCATCCTGCGTCAACAGTAAACCGTCAGCATCGTTGCTGTTTCCTACCTATCCGGTGTAAGATGATCTGGGGTGTCCGGGTGAAATCCAGCGGCCTGTTCTGATCATCCATCTCTTCCTCGGACTTGAAGATTTCTTTACAATCCGTGAATGTTTCTTCAGCAGGAGTTAACTGCTCGTTGATCAACTCTCGTTGAAGCTGGACTGAAGACATTCTGACTGCAAACACTCACTAATTTAGCCCCCAGATGATCAGAATCTCTAGAATGACTTCACGTGGAGAAAAACAGCTAGCATCACGTTTAGCTTCTGCTTCTTCTTCTTGGGGTTTATTGGGGGTTGAAAAACAACGAATCAGGTCATTACCGCCACCAGAGGGTGGAGAGGAGGAACAGCAACGTAACTTAAACATAAGATCCTGTCATACAAATGCATTTATTAGATAATGAATCATTATATCATGTTTACTTTGAGTTATTTTCTAGTAAAATAATTATATCTAGTTTAACTTTAATTCTGCTTAAGATTTCAATCAGCTGTATTCTTTCTTCCTCATATTCAGAAACTCACAGGTGGAAAAAGTACTAAAATGTTCTACTCTTGTAAATAGAACTACTGCTATGATTGTACTTTACAACAGTAGAAGTAAACTTCGCAGTCTCAAAATTGACCCAAATAAAAAGTAGCTTGTTTAAAATTTACTCAGAGAAAAAGTGACTTCTTTACACCATTCGATCTTAATAGTGCAGAAAGACAACGCAACATAAATCTAAAAGTAGTTTTTTCATAATTTTTTTTTTCTTCAAAAGCTAAATTGTAGATTAACCACTAATTTCTAAATCAAAACATGTAACACTAACAGTGCTGTGATTTTCCCCAAATGTTCCAAAGAAGATAAAACTATTAGGCATCATGAAAATGTAAGACATTTAAGACAAAACTATTTCATTTTTTGATGAGACTAATTTCAGATATAACTTAACTAAATATATCAGCTGCTATAAAATATTTTTCTCATAATTACCGTGGCCTCCTGTACTTCTAGATCACTGTTTCTTTATCTGTGTCCATCCTTACAGTGTTAGTCTGAACCTCTTGTTAATTTTGAGCAGCAGTTGATTTTTAAAGTTAGTAGAGTTCATCCCTGCTCACTTTGCAGTAAAGTTTGTTTGTATTGAAAAATTAACTTCTAACCTCCTAAAATGTCTGTAGGATGATTTTTTTAAATCACTCTAAAATCTTCACAAATCACCCTGCATTAGTAGCCTACATATATACTTGTTGAAAAACAATAAAACTGGACAATTTCCTTTATTTGTGAATCACAACCTCTGACCCTGGAGCCACTTTAGCTGCAGACAGAATGTCCAAAGTGGACAGGTTAGTGAAAAAGACGACGTTTACTGGCGTCATTCACTGATGTCTTTGGTTAAACTGAGCACAGCCTTTTATTAAACTCTGACTTTACTGTGACAGTAGTTTAGCTTACCTCTACATGTTTGCCCAGTAATGATGTGGAGTTTCTAAAAGCTGTGACCTCGGTCTCTGGTCAAACACACAATAATGCTGCTGCCTTTCTTAAACTGAAGCCAAAGACTGATTACATCTGATCAGGGGTTAACATCATTTTTTTTTCTTTTTCATTTAATTCGACGGGGTCTCATGTTCGCTGGATCCATACCGATGTCAAGTGTGTCTACCTTTAGTCTTGTAGCGCAAGTTCTCATATCCATCATGCATTGCAGTATTTAGGGCAGCAATATTTTTAATCCTTTTTATTAGTTGTTGTTTTTCTACTCAGTAACAGATATAAAGAAATGTAATAAAGTACAAAACAAAAAAAACTTGAGTAAAAGTAAAATTACAGACTTGATAAACAACTTTAAAAACTACAATTACACAAAAAAACTAGTCAGTTACAGTAACACAAGTAAATATAACTCGATATTTTCCACCTCTGCTGACATTATTAATATTTCATCTCTTATGTCTCATCATCTCCATAGTACTCATATTTTCTATTGTAATGTTTCCATAAAATGATTATTTGGTGTTTAGTCCAATGTGACCAAATCTGAGACATGAAATGATCGTCTACTAGTATTTTCTCTCCTCCTCCTTATTTCAACAGTTTCCCATTGAATTTTACTAAACCATTATCATTTTCTATCTTTCTCACATTGGTTTTACCATCTCCTGTTTTACTGAAACTGATAATTTATTCCACTAATGTGTTTCAGTGATCTCCTTTGTAGCATTTTCTGCCTTTTCATTTCCCTTCACACAATAATATCCTGTTACTCATACATAGTTCATCATAAGGCCCATCATATTTACTCTGTATTTTGTTTGTTGACTTTCTATTAAGATGTCTGCTGTGCTTTCTGATGGTCACCTTTAAACTTACTAATGATAAACTGGAACTCTTAATGGTTTTAATGGTTCTGTGTCTTGGTTTAGTGAATGGCTGATAATCTATAATTTTTCTACTGTTTATACTGAAAGTTAATCATTTATAATTTTCCCTACTTTGATATTAAACTCTAGAAACAAATCAATTTATCTCATTGGCTGTCTGGACGAGTATGTAGTTCTATATCCATCATGCATTGCAGTATTTTGGGGCAGCAATATTTTTAATTTTATTTATTAGTTTTTGTTTTTCTACTCAGTAACGGATATAAATAAATGTAGTAAAGTACAAAACAAAAAAAAACTTACTTGAGTAAAACTGAAGTTACAGACTTGATAAACAACTTTAAAAACTACTCAGTTACAGTAACGCAAGTAACTGTAACTCAATACTTTCCACATTATTAATATTACATCTCTTATGTCTCTTCATCTCCATAGTACTCATATGTTCTATTGTAATGTTTCCATAAAATGATTCTTTGGTGTTTAGTCCAATGTGACCAAATCTTAGACATGAAATGATCGTCTACTAGTATTTTCTCTCCTCCTCCTTATTTTAACAGTTTCCCATTGAATTTTACTAAACCATTATAATTTTTTATCTTTCTCACATTGGTTTTACCATCTCCTGTTTTACTGAAACTGATCATTTATTCCACTAACGTGTTTCAGTGATCTCCTTTGTGGCATTTTCTACCTTTTCATTTCCCTTCACACAATAATATCCTTTTACCCATACATAGTTAATCATATTTACTCTGTAATGTGTTTAATGATTTTCTATTAAGATGTCTGCTGTGCTTTCTGAATGGTTGGATTGCTGCAATCTTCAGGAAGAATTTTGTATTTCATATAATTAGTTTTCATTTTAAAATAACGTATTTTAAATGACTGAAAATATGAAAGCTCTATATTATTTTAGTTTAATTAGATAAATGATACATTTTATATGTTTATATGTAGTTTTAATCAGTGGCAGAGCCAGAACATGAAAAAAAGGGTGGGCCTGGAAACATCTGGATGGGCCTGATTAAAGAGTAACTCACCCCGAAATCAATTTTTTTTTGTTGAACAACTTTATAAAATGAGTATATAATGACATTATCTACATCTCCAGTCAGAGATGGCACCAGGACATTTTCTCTGCAGTAGCTTAATAGTTGTATAGTGTCAGTAAGCAGTTGCAAATTCGTTTTTTATATAAAACATCAAATTACAACTCCAACAAGCAAAGAAACTGGAAAGATTTTTGGTATGATCATAATTAATACCAGATATAAAAGTTATTTTCTTTTTATTTGGACACAGCCAATAGCCTGGCAAAACTGTAAGACAAAGACACTAAGCAAACAGAGAAGGAGTCACATATGTAATCCAGGGTAGAGCTGGTCGAGGACAAGATGCCACAGGCCTTTCTAGAGAGGAAAAAAAAATAATTTTTGTCAATGGGGTAGCTATCTTCCATTTAATGTTTTGAAGTGAACTGCCCAATGTATTGCGATATTGAACTGAGGCTGTCACCAATCTCTGATTTCAACTTTAAATCAAATGACAGTAACCGCTTTAATCTAATTTAGCTTTCAAGACAAACTTACAAATTGTGATTGGGTTTAAAGTGTGTGCCATCTCCTGATATAAAGTAGTAATTAAATTAGTGGTCATATGTGCAGCTGTGGCTCATTAAAGTTGCTTGTTGCAATATAGCGACTTTGCCGCCTAAATTGTTAATCTGTGTGAATCTTCTCATGACTAATTAAGTTACGTTTGGTTGTAAAACTTTTGCTACAAATTGTACAGGAGAAAGGCTTCTCACATGTGTGAACTCTCATGTGACCAGTCAAATTTCCTTTCTCACTAAAACTTTTACCACAAATTGTACAGGAGAAAGGCTTCTCACCGGTGTGAACTCTCATGTGACAGGTTAAATTTACTTTCTGAATAAAACTTTTGCCGCAAATTGAACAAGAGAAAGGCTTCTCACCGGTGTGAACTCTCATGTGACTGGTTAAATGCACTTTCTGAGTAAAACTTTTGGCACAAATTGAACAAGAGAAAGGCTTCTCCAGTGTATGAACTCTCATGTGAGAAGTTAAATTTCCATTTTCACTGAAGTTTTTGCCACAAATTGTACAGGAGAAAGGCTTCTCTTCTGTGTGAACGGTCATGTGACTGGTTAAATGTACTTTCTGAGTGAAACCTTTAGCACAAATTGAACAAGAGAAAGGCTTCTCTCCTGTGTGAACTCTTACATGACTAGTTAAATGTCCTTTCTGAGTGAAACCTTTGGCGCAAATTGAACAGGAGAAAGGCTTCTCTCCTGTGTGGACTCTCATGTGACTGGTCAAATGTCCTTCCCGAGAGAAAGGTTTGGCACAAACTGAACAAGAGAAAGGCTTCTCTCCTTTATGCACTCTCATGTGAGGAGTTAAATTTACTTCATCACTAAAACTTTTGCCACAAATTGTACAGAAGAAAGGCTTCTCTTCTGTGTGAACACCCATGTGACTGGTCAAATGTCCTTTCTGAGTGAAACTTTTTCCACAAATTAGACAGGAGAAAGGCTTCTCTCCTGTGTGAACTCTTATGTGACTAATTAAATGTCCTTTCTGAATGAAACCTTTGCCACACATTGAACAAGAGAAAGGTTTCTCACCTGTGTGAGTTCTGGTATGATCTGCTAATTTGTTTCTGGTCATAAACCGTTTTCCACATGTTGTACATGGAAAACGCTTCTCACCAGAGTGACTTTTCAAGTGTTGAGTCAAGTTACTATTCTTAGTAAAAAAATGACCACAAATTCTACAATGATACAATTTTTTTTCTGTGTGAGTTTTCTTCTGCCTTTTGGGTTCTGAAGTATTTTTCTTTATGCATTTCTTTCGTCTCCCGTTGCGTTTCAGCTCTTTATCTCTCTTTGATCCAGAGTCTTTATGATGGTTTCCTTCTTGATCCTGGTTCTCAGTTTCATTGGAGTCCTGAGAGATGACTTGGTTCCTGATTGGTTCTGGGTTAATGTGGCCATTTTCTAAATGTGTGGGAGTCACCATTACTGTATCTTCATTCTCCTGTTTCAATAAAAGCTGCCCTTTATGCTCATCTATGCAGAGCTCCAATGTTTCCTCTTTTATCCAGGAATGTTCTGGCTCTTGCTGCTCTTCTTTCATATTCAGTTCTGGTTCCTTCTGGTCCAAACTGGAATCACTCTCCTGTTTACAGACCTGCTGGTCAGTCAAAGCCTCCTCTTTCCAAACTGTATTCAGTAGAAGGTCTAAAAAATAAAACAAACAAAGGTAAAGCTTTCGATTGTAGCTTCATGATCACATTATTTTTTCAATCACTTCATACATATGAAGATACTGTTAAAATTATTCGGTCTTAAAATTAGGTAAATCTGAAAATGAGATTAACATAGCAAAAACATATTTCTATCATAGTCTTTGAAGAAAATCTCCATCATTTAATCTAATGGAATTTTAAACCACTACAAACAATACAAAATGTGTTTTTAACGATTATTACATTTAGGTTGAGCTCTTAGACAAATCTGGGCTTTCTTAAAACCTCAAAAGTAAAACAGGCTGATTGCCTGAAAATGGTTGAGCTGGCGACTCTAACCTGATATCAGAGAACCTATAGGGAGAGCCGCTTGATGTAACATACAGAGTCGCGTCTAACTGCGCTAACTCCGGACTCTCACATAAACATGGATGGTTTTCATCTGATTCTTGCCGATGACACAACAGAGTGGTAAGAAGAGAGGATACGATTGAAACTCTGGGCATCTATCACAGACATACTATGCTGTAAGGACATATAGCGGTTAAAATGACACCGTACTATCTACCATGGGAATGTACACACGTTATCGTGATAGCTGATGTCCTGCCCTCTGCTAACGCTGCTGCAGCTTGCAATGTCCAGCACACTGCAACCAGCAGACTCCAAGCACAGCACCCAAAGGCTCTTTTTCTCATCTCTTGGGACTTTTAATCACATCTCCCTTTCCTCCACTCTTCCCACCTTCACCCAATATGTGGCCATGACAACATCAGAGGGTTTTGGAACAGCATGAAGACAATGTCAGGACAAAAACCAACCCCCCACTTGGGGTGGGCGAATTATGTAAATAGATATTTTACTAGTTTTCAACAGTCACACACCCCTCCCCCCATCTTCAGTGACTGCCTGTCTTTCATCTCAGGACTTCACACCTCTGAGCTCCCAGCAATCACACCCACCCCAGTTTCTGAGGACTCCAACATATGCAACCCTGCCCCAAAATCAATTTTCTCAATCATGAAATGGCAGAGAACAGACAGTGGACTCTGGACCATGTGGACTGGTGCCAGCAGACCCACCTGCAGATCAACGCTGGCAAAACCAAAGTAAAGGTGGTAGACTTCCAGAGACGCAGACCCACCACACTGACACCAGTCAACATTCATGAAGTGGACATTGACATAGTGAACTCTTACAGGTACCTGGGTGATCACCTGAAAAATAAATGGGACTGGAGCCACAACAGTGATCCTCTCTACAGAAAAGGTCAAAGCAGACTCTACCTGCTGAAGAGCTTGAGAGATTATTTGGAGTCCAGGGAGCGATGTTAAAATACTTCTATGACTGGGGTGGCATCCGCCTCTTTTTACATTATTCCAGCAAGATCTTCCCCACACCCCTGGGTGCCCCAGCCAGCCAGGAGGGGCCAGTGTATGTTTAATTTATGATGCACTTTTTTCTAAATATTCTAATTATTTAAACATCTTTCTGTATGCTGCTCTGTGTGCATACTACAACCTGGGTTATCACTTTATCCTGTTTTTTTAACTATTGTACATGACATAAATGCTTTTCTTTTGTAATAATTATGTGTTTCTGTTCTGTGTCCTGTTTAGTTTCTATATGCCTCTTTTTCTTGCTGCTGTTACGACTAAATTCCCCCTCTTGTGGGAGAGTTAAAGGATTATTAAATTAAAGTCAAATTCATATTGTGTTCTGTTCTTGCTTTTGCTGCGGTTACAACCGAATTTCCCCTTGTGGGACAATAATGTATTGTTCTATTCTGCACACCAAACAGCAGTCTCAATAAGTCACTGTGGATTGTAAATTATGCAAATTATATTTATTTAGAAATTATTTTCAAACACAACACAGAACACACAACATTCCTTGAATGTACCGTGTGTTGCATGCAGCTTAGGGCAAACAAGGTTCTGCGAACGTGAAGAACAACCCGGGTCACTAATCCGCAGGGAATATTGGTGACAAATTTTCTCAGAAAGTAGCGAAGGGTGGTTAGAAATTATGGATCAGATTTGTCGCAAGGCGCTTTTTAGAAAAGAAAAGCAAGCTAGGAGGTCTGGAAAGTCGTTACAAACGGTAACAAATTTGGCAACAATGGTTGGCTGACCTTATGCAGGGTAAAGGATTAATATCGAAACAGCGCATGACCACATCTGTTGCTGCGTTTGTCTGGAGTAACTGCAGTTAAGTCCACACCATTGTTGGCAATAAATTAGACAGTAGCAACCGCTGCTTCCTATGTTGGAAAAACTCCTGGCCAAGTAAAAAGCATGCATCCAGAAACTTCTACTTAAACTGTTGTTTAAGAGTCTAAGCGGGTATCTGCCACCATTGTAGCGCTTTCAGTTTTTTCTCCCCACCACTTGCAATCTTTGCAATTTTTAATCAGTATCGGACCCAAAAAAAATCAATGTTGGTCGAGCCCTTACTAAAAACAGTCACTAGATGGCAGACACCTTCTGTGACTACTCATTGAATACGTTTACATGCAGCGAGAGAAAGTCGGATGATTACCTTAGTCCGACTGAATTCAGACTTTTGAAATGCATGTATACACCTTAGACTCAATCCGAACTGGAGTTTCAGAAGCTCGACTAAGCTACCCAGTAAGGCTGGGCGGTATACCGAAAAGTGACCGATACATAAATTTATGACTGTTACCAACATCATTTTTGCCCGTGCCGGTAAATTTGGTATGTAAAAAAAGAATATATTTGTTTTATTTTAGCGCTGCTTTTGCCCCTTTAACAAATCAGCATTGCCTTGAGTCACCTGACTCATGTGACATACAGAGGCAATGATACCAAACTGAAGGGAAAGCCGGCTAATGTAGCTACTGTGTTGCTACATTTAGCAAGAGTTTAGACTCATCTACTGACTGTTTTTCAGAAAAATGCGACAAGCAACAAATAAAGTGACTTTTTATGGTGTTATTGGATACTCGGACTCTAACGTGGAGCATGTATGTTTGTTACTGCAGCAACAAGACTGCAGCCAAACCAGTGCATTTCTAGCCCAACAGCCCCACCTGCCCATGTCCTGCTCCGGCGTAATGCTGGGTAATGCTCAATATACAGTGATATTAATTTTAGCCCGTATTGCCCAGCCCCACTACCCAGATAATGGGATCGGGAATCGGACTTCTCTTCAACCAAACCAAACCTGTACTTGCACACTCTCTCTGGTAGTTAGGAGAGGCGGAAGCGCAACACAGCAACAACAGCAGAAGTATTATAAGAGGAATATGGCAGCTAAGACAAATGTTAAGCAGAAGATGAGTTCATGTTTTGACCGACGAAGAGGCGGTGCATTGTGTTTGTGAATGTCCTATCGTCTGGGAGTCAAACGTTTTTCATTAAATAATTAAATTTTCTGACACAAACTGGGACTCGGCTCTCAACAGGGGGGGATGCCCTTAGTCCGATCACCCCAGAAAGTTTGATTTAGATGCTTGTGTAGACGTACTGATTTTTGTTATCTGTCACGTTTGTGTTTGCCGTGTTCCACCTGAGTGAACAACATTGCCTTGAAATCCAAGTCTCAGCTTTTCTAAAGACAGTTTTCCCTTTCATTAAGTTTGACCTGATTCACATAGGCTACGTCCACAATAAGCCGATAAGGTTATACGATGAGTTAGACGCCTAATATTATCCACTCAACATGACCATTTACGCCCCGTTTAAGGTCCCATGATTGCGCATTCCCATACCGACCTGTGCAAATACTGGGCATGCACGAAAAGACGCACGAAACACACGTATAATCTACGTGACGCCAGCGCCTACATAATATATACAAGAAGCTCTACAGCACAGTACATATCTGCTTGTCCCGTTAACCGAAGAGAACAATAGCTGCTCAGAAGAAGAGAGAGTTTTTGGTGTGGACAGACGACGAGATCGATTTATTACTCTTCGCTGTTATCTTTGTCTGTAGTGTCGTATTGTTATTGACGCGGCATTCATTGACGCCACTTCCTTTCATTATCCGGGGAAGCTGTCCACACTGGCTCGTTTAGCCGTTGAATTAAGATTTAAACAGCTCTCTTACCCGGCTCTCTTAAACGACGCCGGGTTAGTGTGGACGATAGGGGGGTGTAGACTAAATAATTATACGTTTAAGGCATTATCCGGCTTAGTGTGGACGTGGCCATAGTTAACACCAGGGCCAGAGTGGCCAGTTAGGGAGCACCAGGAAATCCTGGTTGCCCGGTCTGATATTCGGGCTGCAATGCCGGCCCGTGGGAAGCAAAGTTGTACTAGTGTGTCAATTATGCAAATAGGCAAAACATATGTGCTAGTAACAGTATTTCTGAATCATTTTGACAAAGGTTAAAATTTGTAGTAGAAAATGTTTAACTAGTTCGGTGTAGTCGCAGACTATTGCAAAGAGGAGAGCTGAAACAGACGGCCATTTCTGCTCATGTGCAAAAATGAACAGAAGAGGCTCCAGGTATGTGAAAGCTAACGAGGATAGAGGGTAAGACAACACGTTGACTTTCCCTGCAAACAATTTGTGTACTTTATCGACTCCATTGTGTGACGTGGCAACTAACAAAACATGTAATTTTAATAAAAAACGTGATGTGACGCCACATAACTGGGAAAGTTTGTGTTGTTGCTCCTATAGAGTTAGAAGGAAAATACAGCATCAAGCAATATAAGTTCACAAATCTAGGGTGGAGCAGAATTACTCATTGAGTTAATATTATAAATTAGTGCTTATATAATGAAAAGCATGCCGTAGACCTGCTATGAGAAGTGCTCTGCAATGCAAGCTGATTAGGGCTGCAACAAACGATTATTTGGATAATCGATTAATCAGAAGGGGTCTCGATTCGATTAATCGGATTAGCGGGAAAAATTTGACTCAGTGCTATGGAAACGTTTCTCTCCTTCCTTCACTTTATTTAACAACTGAATATTATTAGAAAACAGTTAAATAGCTCGCAAAAGAACATGAAATCATCTCAAATGCCTTACAGCTGTTGAGATATTGAATAAACAATAAATGAAAATAGTTTTAAATGGCTATGCTAAGGACAAATGTGCCATATTACCAAAACAAAAAGAGACATTTTTGTAAAAGTGACCTGAGCTATTAAAAACACAGTAAATTAAAAATAAAAAAATAAATCAAAAAACATCACAACATGCTCCCACTTCAGATATCCTACAGCTGTTGAAATATCAAATAATAAAGAATAAAAAATAGTTTTGAATGGCTTCGCTTTATCAAAGTTATTTCGGGACAAATTTGGCATAAATTAACATAAAAACAAGTAGCAGAAAAGATCTAAACACATCCTCCACCGTCATGCATTACCAAATACATGATAACGTAATCATAGTTTAGTATAAGCCACTTTTATGAGAACTTTTATTTAAATTAGTACGGTCGGCCAGCATGTGGCATTTAATGCTTTTATTGTGAAGACCGGAAGCTGATGTGTGTGAGTGAGAAAACTTGACTGCTGTAAGAGAAAGTGCGGGAGAGAAAAAAAGAAAGCGACCCTCACGGCTGTCGTCCTTTCTTCCCATTAAGCGTTTATAACGTCAGGGATCATCCTCACCATACGCTCTGCTGCTACTGCTAAAGCAACCACTTCTGTACGGTCTATCAATGTAGTTAACGCAACATTGTTGCTCACCGTTTGTCTAGCCATGCATGATGAGCTGGATGGAGAGCAGAAATGCACCAAACTCTTATAAACTTCTTGTGCCGAGACGCTACGAT
>JAPXFQ010002350.1:0-148447 GCA_028564705.1 Apricaphanius iberus
ATTTACAAAAAAGAGCAACACAACAGCCTTTACCAAATGTATATTTATTAAAGTGATCCATCATAAATTGTCATTTGCACTGTTGCAAATATACATAAAGTAGGTTTATTTGTCACTTTTTTTTTTTTTTTTTTTATCCGGCAAGTGATTTATTTCTCCTGCAGATAAACTCCTGAATTTTCCTCATTAGATCGAAAATAAATAGGAGAGGAACGCGAGAACTTTATTGATTTAAGAATGCAGAAGTGTAGTTTTCACAGCAAAACAACAGATCTCACTGTGTAACTGGATTTAATCTTCAACCTCCAAGCCACCGTACCCTGATTTTCACTCGGTAAAAGGTAATAATTTCTCCTAAGAGGAGTTGACTTTTTACTTTATTTAGCAAAGCTTAAATTAGCTGCGTAAAGATGGAGAAACCATTACACTACCATGGGAGCTCGTTCACGAGAAATGCTTTACAAAAAAAATATTAAAATACACGTCTAAGCCAACAATAAACGGCAACACAACACAACCGCTTTTGGTTTTTCAGTTTTGAACCGCCATTCGGAATTAGCAGCGAAGGAAACGCCGCAAAGGGCCTTCAAATCGGGGGAAAGTTGGCCGCATCTGAAGCCGTCTCAGAATAAGATTTGGACCATGGATGAATGAGAATATTCACAGGCTTATTTGGACCATATTTGGACAGGGGCGGCGCTGTGACGTAACCGGCCAACACATCAGCAGCTGTGAAGATTTTGGAAAGTTCTGATAACAAAAAGGCTGTGAAAACCATCTGTATTTGTACAATAAATTTGTGAATGCATAATTACCCCCCCCCCCCGGGCATAGGTCTACTGTTTGTATATCTTGTTTACTTGTTACAACAAAACATAAAAATAAAAAAAAGGATCCAGCATCTGGATTTGGACACAGCCCACGACTCTTTGACTTTGAGGCGCAGACATTTTGTCAAGAGTTTGCGTGAGTACTAAAACTTAATACTAAAAAGTTTCTGACCTGTTTTGAAGGTGTTCTCCGTGTTTCTGGGAAGTAGAGGAGAAAACTGACCGAACCCTTCAGAAGACCGATATTCATCACCTCACTCTGAGGCGTAATAGACGTCTTGAAAAGCTTTCGTTGAGCAGCCAACACCCAGAAGAAACGTTATTATTGTAATTAAGATAAAAAAACTAACATCTACAGTTAGAGATTAGTCCGTCAAACTTATTTGTTTACTTATTTATTTATTGGTTTATGTGTTTATTTTTAGGTGTTGGTTTCTTAAACGCACAGTGTGTAATTTTCGGCAGTAGGGGGCAGTGCATACCTAAATTATCACAAGCATGCGGTATCTGTGTCTACGAGTAAGAAACTCAACAACGGAGGTCCAACTAGTGCTGCTTTCAAAACGCTCAATTCCCTGAGAATGATCTATTTGCAGCAATATGACGAGCACATCAGTCTCTCTTTCATCGCTTGAAACTAGGGAAGAGGTAAAAATGTATTTATGGAGAAACTTTTTTCCTTTTTGAGGGGATTTCAATGTTTTAATAGCGGGCGTGTTCAATTCAATTCAGTTTATTTATATAGCGCCGTTTCACAACAGATGTCATCTCAAGGCACTTTACAAGAAGAGTTATTACAATACAATGTTTAATTTAGAAATTACAGAACCACAGAAGATTGCGTCGTGGAATTCTCAGCAATCCCTCATACTGAGCAAGCATGAAGCGACAGTGGAAAGGAAAAACTCCCTTTTAACAGGAAGAAACCTCCGGCAGAACCAGGCTCAGCACAAGCGGTCATCTGCCGAGACCGTCTGTGGCTTGGAGAATACAGAACAGAGACACAGAAAGAGAAACAGAAAGAACAACACAACTGATGCAGAAGTTTGTTGCAGGACGTGGAGAACTTTCCGTCACTGCAATGCCATCTTAGTCAGGGTCGTCAAGCAGGGCGGGTCAGGAGCACCTACTGTAGGAAGAGACTAAGAGAAAACAGGTTAGCGCTTGAATTGACAGCACATCATGCAGTTGGGGAGAAGTAGGAGAGAAAGTAGGAACAGACCCTAATAATGTCCTCCAACAGCCTAAAGCAGCATAGCTACTAACATTAACCTGTCTCCTAGCTACTAGGAGACCTGGCTACTAACACTTTCTACCTGGCTTACATTAACCTATCTCTACATAGCTACTCTACCTCTTCCTATCTCTTCCTAGCTTTTGACACTCTGCCTGACTACTAACATTAACCTGTCTCTTCCTAGCTACCTGTCTAACCTGTCTCTAACTACCTATAAACATATCTCTAACTGTAAGCTTTGTCAAAGAGGAAAGTTTTAAGCCTAGTTTTAAAGATAGACAAATTGTCTGCTTCACGAACCAACCCTGGGAGCCGGTTCCATAGGAGGGGAGCCTGATAGCTGAAAGATCTGCCACCCATTCTACTTTTAGAAATCCTAGGAACTACCAGTAAACCTGCAGTCTGAGAGCGAAGGTCTCTGTTAGGAACATATGGAACAATCAGGTCTCTTATGTATGATGGAGCTAGATTATTAAGGGCTTTATATGTCAGAAGGAGGATCTTGAATTCTATTCTAGATTTTACTGGGAGCCAGTGAAGAGAAGCTAAAACAGGGGAAATGTGATCTCTTCTTTTAATATTCATCAGAATCCTAGCAGCAGCATTTTGAACTAACTGAAGACTTTTAATTGTTTTCTGTGGACTACCTGATAATAGAGAGTTACAGTAATCCAGTCTTGAAGTAATAAAGGCATGGACTAGTTTTTCAGCATCATTCCTGGACAGGATGGTTCTAATTTTTGCAATATTCCTAAGGTGAAAAAAGGAAATCCTAGAGACTTCTTTAATGTGAGATCTAAATGACATATCTTGGTCAAAAATAACACCGAGGTTCTTTGCTTTATTACTGGAGGCTAATTTAATGCCGTCCAGGTGAAGGGGTTGACTAAGTAGTTTCTTTTTCAGAGCTTCTGGTCCAAAGACGACAACTTCTGTTTTATCAGAATTTAGAAGCAAGAAGTTTAGAGTCATCCAAGTTTTTATGTCTTCCAGACATGCCTGTAGTCTACCTAACTGATTGGATTCATCAGGATTTATGGATAGATATAGCTGTGTATCATCAGCGTAACTATGGAATTTTATCCCATGCTGCCTAATTATTTTACCAATAGGAAGCATATATATAGTAAAAAGAATCGGCCCAAGCACTGAACCCTGTGGTACTCCGCAAGTAACTATTGAGGTTGAGGAAGATTTATCATTTATCTGAACAAACTGAAATCTGTTAGACAAATAAGATTTAAACCAACCTAGTGCTGTTCCTATTATACCGACACTTTGAAGCCTTTCTATGAGAATATTGTGATCAACAGTGTCAAAGGCAGCACTGAGATCTAACAGGACCAGAATGGTCACCAGTCCATTGTCTGAGGCTATGAGAATATCATTAGTAACCTTCACCAGAGCTGTTTCAGTGCTATGATGAGCTCTAAAGCCTGACTGAAACTTCTCAAACAGCTCATTATTGTTTAAATGCTCACATATCTGGTGTGCAACTATTTTCTCAAGAATTTTAGATAAGAAGGGAAGATTAGATATCGGTCTATAGTTAATTAAGTCGTTTTGATCAAGAGATGGTTTCTTAAGTAGAGGTTTAATTACAGCAATCTTAAACTCCTGTGGTACATATCCATTGACTAAGGATAGATTCATTATATCTAAAATTGGAGCAGCGATCAGAGGGAAAACTTTTTTAAGAGTTTAGTTGGGATTGGGTCTAAAACGCAAGTTGAAGGTTTAGATGAAGCTAATAATACATCAGAAGGTTCGGCTGCATAAAAGCAGTTTAAGCATATATTAGGTTCAACCATTTTTGATGTTGCCTCATTAACTAGGGAGGAAGCAAGCATATTGGGAAGGTTCCCAATTATCTTATTTTTTATAGAGTCTATTTTATTTATAAAGAATTGCATGAAGTCATCACTACTAAGAGCTTGGGGAATGGTTGGCTCGATAGAGCTATGATCCTGTGTGAGTTTAGCAACTGTATTAAAAAGAAACCTAGGATTATTTTTATTCTCCTCGATTAAAGATGAATAATATGCTGTTCTAGCTGTGCGAAGGCTCTTTTCATATAGCAATAGACTATTTTTCCACACTAAATAGGAATCCTGTAAATGTGTGGAGCGCCATTTTCTCTCTAGTTTTCTAACGTTCTTCTTCAGGGTATGTAGCTCTGAATTAAACCAGGGAGCTAATCTTCTAAGGCTGGCCACCTTCTTTTTCAGTGGGGCAACGTTGTCTATTGCCAGACGCAGGGAGGAATTAACGCTATGAACTAGAACGTCAAGTTGTGAGAGGATACGAGTTAAATCACTGTTTTCTATTGTACTTTTATGTACTGAGGAAATTAAAGTTGGAAGAGCTTCTTTAAAACTTGCTACAGCGTTGTCTGATAACATTCTGGTATAATGAAGTTTTCTTTCAGGTTTGATATGATCTGTTAGAGTAAGTTTAAAAGTGATGAGGAAATGATCAGACAGGATAGGGTTATGTGGAAAGACTGTTATTTCTTCACAGTCAATGCCATAGGTCAGCACAAGATCTAAGGTGTGGTGACCGCGATGGGTTGGTCCCTGCACATTTTGAGTAAAGCCTATTGAGTCTAAGATAGTGTTAAAAGCTGTATTTAGACTATCACTTTCATTATCAACATGAATATTGAAGTCTCCGACTATAATGACTTTATCAGTGTTTAAAACTAAGTCAGATAGAAAATCTGCTATCTGATCTAAAAATTGAGAATAAGGGCCTGGTGGACGATATAAGACCACAAATAAAAGTGGCTTTACTGCTTTGTTATGTGTATGAGGAAGGCTAAAGATTAAATGCTCAGGAACTGTAATTATTATTTTTTTGGAGATTAATTAGTAAATCTGAATGAAAGATGGTGGCTACACCACCTCCTCGACCAGTACTTCGAGGGACACTAAAGTTTAAGTAGCTAGGGGGAGTTGACTCATTTATTGTGACATGGTCCTCTTCCTGCAACCATGTCTCTGCAAGACAAAACAAATCAATATTATTTTCACAAATTAAGTCATTTACTAAGAGTGTTTTTGAGGGGAGAGATCTTATGTTCAGTAAACCACATTTAATTGATTTATTTTTGCTGTTCAGTCAGAGTTGTATTTATCTTTATGAGATTTTTATACTTTGCTCTACTAGCATTAACTTTTAATTCATTAGTTTTGGGCAGTGGACGGGAAACTGTCTCTATAGGGTAGTGGGTGGGTGGCAGTCCCTGATCCCTGAGCTGGACTCTGGGTTGTCACGGCAATGGGGAACTAGAGATAACCCTATCAATGTTCCTGGAAAGAAGCGAAGCTCCGTCCGCGGTGGGATTGATTCCGTCTCTACGTAACAGTCCAGGTTTTCCCCAGAAGGCCCCCCAGTTATCAATGTAGCCCACATCGTTTTCTGGACACCACCTTGACAACCAAAGGTGAAACGACAGCACACGGCTGTACATGTCATCGCTAGTACGATCAGGCAGGGGACCAGAAAAAATTACAGAGTCAGACATCTTTTTGGCAGCCCTACACACCAAAGCTATTCTAATTTTAGTGACCTCCGATTGCCGTCGCCGGGTGTCATTGCCACCAGCATGGATAACGATCCTGCTGTACCGTCGTTTGTCCTTGGCCAAAAGCTTCAGATGGGACCTAATGTCCGCAGCTCTGGCCCCTGGAAGGCATTTGACTGTGGTCTTTCGTGTCTCTGGAGCCACGTTCCTAACTATGGAGCTGCCAATTACAAGTATCGGCCTCTCCTGCTCGGCGGGTGCGTCGCTGAGCGGGGCGAACCTATTGTTCAGAGAAAGGGGCTGGAGGTTGGCCGCGGGCTGGGGTCTGGCGCTAGGCTTCCTACGAACCGTCACCCAGCTCGCCTCAGATCCCGGCTGCACGGGAGCTGTTGGAGGACGGTTTAGGGGTCCTGTCCTAATTGACTCCACGCTAGCTAGTGCTGGGCCTGGCTGTTCTACAGCGCGGAGCCGGGCCTCTAGCTCAGAAACCCTCGCCTCCAAGGCTACAAAAATTCTGCACTTAATACATCTACCAACTTCAGTAAATGAGGCGGAGGAGTAACTAAACATTTGACAGAGAGAGTAGGAGGTTCAGAGAGAGACGGAGGAACAGGAGACAAAGCTGCCGAAGCCATGCTAGCCATGAAGCTAAGCTAACCTAGCGGTACCTTACCGAGCCCAGAAAACCAGTGTAACGCTTAAGAGTCCCAGAACGCAAAGAACACCAACAGAAAATAAATGTTTTAATGTGTTTGTGTGTTAAAGCAACTCAGAAAAACTTCTGGACAGAGAAAATTAGATTAATTCAAGAGAGAGAGAAACCCCGACTTGCTACAACCGAGTGAGTCAACAAACAGGAAATTACGCGATACGTCTTACCAACGCAGTCTCCACCTCCACGTAGCCAGTACAGTCGAAGAAATGCTAACTTTCTCCTGAAGAGGAAATTAGGACATTATCATTAATATTCCGACTTAAAATTACTAAAATTACACACAGGTGGTAAAATTTAGGTGCAGATGATGAAAATGTAATTAATAAGCATATTAAAAGAGGTTTGCCACATTTACCATACTCATTGTTTTGCTCCTGGGTATTGAAATGAAAGTGAACACCATAGCAGCTGGGTTTACATGAACAGAAGTAATAATGCTTCATATAAACATGCTATTTGGAATACTCTGACCCAATCACACTCAATCGAATCACTATTTAATTACGATTGAGACGGCTGTTTTATGCAGATAGTTAATTTGATCGTTGTGTATGTAAAACAGGGATATCCAAAGTGCAGCCCGGGGGCCATTTAAGGCCATTGGACTGATTCTGAATGGCCTTTGAGCACCACTTAAGATTGGTACTTTTTGCAATTGGCACCACAACACAAATGAATATTAATTATAAGGGCATAATTTTGTTGACATTTAAAAAGGATTATAAAATGATTGATCACACAAAACTGATTATTTCTCTTTTAATAATCATTTTTTGCGTTCTTTTTAATTTAATTGCAAAAACAATTAACACAAAGGCAAATTTAGAGACAACCAATTACAGCAAAAAATAACACATATGTCAAAAGAAAGAGTGACCTAAACCCTGTTCTTTCTGCTTAGAAATCCCCCCACAGATTTTAGCCCCTCTGAAAGATATCTAAAATTCCGACTTTGTGTTTTAATCAAAATATTACCTGTTTAATTTCTTGTTAAGCAGGTAAAAACAAACAAAAAACCCACTAATTCGTTACGTTAAAAAGAAATCATATTTTTTTGGCCCATGGGCACTTTTGATTTGATGATTTTAGCAATTATGGCAAAAAGTTCGGACATCTCTGATGTAAACCTTTATTCCCAAAGGTGGGACCAAGTCATTGCTTTGCGAGTCTCAAGTCATTACCCTCAAGTTTCGAGTAAAGTCTCAAGTAAATACAGGCAAGTCAGAGTCAGGTACAAGTCAGAGCATGCAATTTTCAAGTCAAGTCCCAAGTCCTTGAATATTAACAAATTTCTAGTCTTTTTTTTAAAGTTGCAATTTAATTTCCACTGTAACCATAACCCATATGTTCTTTTTAAAATCTTTACTAATGTGAGTACCCAATGAAACAAGTGCAACTGAACTTAGTACATGTAGGAAAAGTTTTTACTGAAATCAACCTCCATGTTGTAAAGTTTAATCTAATTTAGCTAATTAGTGGTATTCCTTTGAACGATAATTGCCAAGATTCACTGCTAAGAATTAAAGAGATATCACAAAAGAATATGGGTTATGTAATTTTCAAGATGACGCTTAGATTTTTATGTCACACATATTTACTTGAAGAGCAACTCACCCCCTTCTAGAGTCTTACTCCACCTACGTTTCCGGTTTGAAAAATGTGCCAAAAGGAGATCTTGCCTGCTTTATCGACCAGACAGCGGGTTAGAATGGCTTTGTTTTTAAAATCTAGCAATCTGATTGGCAGTTCTGCTGCTCTCACACACATACATACACAGAGACAGTCTCCGCTTCTCAAGACAGGATCAGCACCACAGGATGAGTGAAATGACATAAAAGTGCACAACATAGAAATAATAGATGTTAAAACTATAATCACTACAATCATTTCAAGTAAATAGGGTTATTTCCAAGTCAAGTCCCAAGTCATTGATGTGGAAGTCCAAGTCAAGTCAAAGTCTTTTGACATTTTTTCTAGTCAGGTTACAAGTCACAATATTAATGACTCAAGTTTGACTCAAGTCCAAGTCATGGGACTCAAGTACACATCTCTGCTTATTCCACATGTGGGTAATTCCTGTGCATGTCTGTTACATCATTTGTAGACATACAATACTTCAGCATAAAACAATACAGAGATTCGGGTTAGAATTTGATTGTGTACACAGCAATAAATGCTTGAAGATGTAAAGCCGTGACCAGAAAAAGATAAAAATCGAACGTGTTGCAGAGCAAGATGCCTATTTTTGGTTTGGTGATTCTTTGCTGCAGCAGGACCAGGCCAACACACCATCAAATAATCAACCATTGATTATGCCGTGTATCAGAGGGTGCTTCAGAAAACTTTGAGGCTGTCTGAAAAGAAAATAAATAAATAACTCAAGCAGGACAGGACTCTGCATCTTAATCTAAAAGATACGAATAAACCCAACAGGACTCTCTTAGAACTGAAAAGTGGAGGGTTCAAGGGTGAGTCAAAGTGATCGTGTTGAGATTTTTTGGGGATTGCATAGAACAGGCTGTATAAGTAAGAAACCCATCAAAGATCTCACAGCTAAAAGTCAGGAGTTTTTGAAATGTTCCACAGACTGATATCGGAGACTACCGTGAGTTATTTCAGCAAACTTAGGGCAGGGTGCCTTAAGTTTCCTCACAGAACCCACAATGTCTCAATAGCTATTGTTTAAAGAGTAAAAAAATGCTTATTGTTGGTAAATAAAATACTCCCCTTACTACATTTTCAGAGTAAACGTTGTGGGGTATTTAAAAACATTAAATAATAATAAAAAAACTGATACAGTATAGTCAGCAGAATTCATTTATCAGATCAGTGTTTATACTACTAGAATACATATTTTACTGAATTACAGCGATACTTGGGCATAGCTGATATTACATTGTATAAAGCTTCTATATAGAAACAGTACTTCAAATGAGGTTGGCAGAAGTCAAAGTATCCTCTATGACCAGAAGGAGGAAAGTCATTATAAGACAGTTGAAACCAGCAGAAAATAACAGCAGCTGCAGCAAACACTATGGGCCTGATTTTTGAGTATTCCAAATATGTCCATGTGCCGATCGAAAATTGTCCTGGAGGCATGTTCCTGATTTGCGGGTGATCTACTAACAGTGTGTGCATAAATCATTACAGGTGCAATGTGCAGTATACAAATGAGGACTTTGCATCTATTCCTGTGTGTCCAAACCTTTCTGCCTCATGCACGGCGCTACAGCTAGGGAGAGGAGGAATAGGTGCAGTGGATTCATGATGCATATTTGAAAGAGGAAAAATTAACATAGCTGTCTTGTTTATGGACATGAGAATATTGTTTTCCATTAGGCAAGAATGTGTTTGAAAGATATTTTTCATATGTTTGTAATAAACATTTGTTGAATTGTTGTGGCACAAAGTTAAGGCACGTCTTTCAGAGACGGTAAATTTTGAACAGAGATTGCGGCCGCAGAAAGTTTCTTGCTTGATAAATCATACTTGCACCTTCTGACAGAAGTGCCGATATTAAATATTCATCAAGGGCAAAGCGGCTAAAGGGATTGCGTGCATTTTGCTGCGCATGTCACGGGCGCAGTCCTACTTGTGCCTGCTTAATAAACCACCTGCTGAAGTATTTTGTGCCCTCTGTGCAGTTTGCCAACCTTTCAACAGGCTATAAATGTATAACAAACTATAGATATATCAAGGCCTAAATTCTATTGTCTATCATTGATCGTGACTCTCTTCTGGTTAACAATACAAATTTCACTTAGAGAAGTTTGGGGGTTTTCTTTAGCAAACATTACGTTCATTTACTCACCTAGACAAGTCTGGAGCCACTTCGAGTCCTTCGGGAGACGTTTACATGCAGTCATGATCAGCGTATATGCATATAATGGGGGTCAATCAGGGAAAGATATTTGCTGCCTGTAATAAGGCATGTTCTGCCCCAAAACTCATTCATTCAACAATGTTTTGTTATGAATACTTAGCGATATTCCCCTGTGAGTTCATAACGTCTCGGAGGTGGAAAGGCAAGGCAATTTTATTTATATAGCACACTTTCAACACAAAGGCAATTCAAGGTGCTTTACAAGATTCAGCGATGATTATACCAAATACATGATTACAGAAGTTTGATTAGAGAAAAACAGAAGGTTTAACAGATAGACACAATCAATCAATAAGAAAAGATGAGCTAAGGTATTAGCTACTTGGTGTTTTATGGGTTTTTAATGCAACCGATTCCAATTTACACTAACCTGGGATTTTAAGACAGCGACCTGCCCTTACAGCTGTAGACTGTGTAGGTTTTGGAATGGGAGCTTGTGGAAGCTGAACTTAGTCCAGTTTGGTCATTCAACACGCAAACGCCAACCACGTTAATGTCTACTGTAGCAAGTTCTGTCTAAGTGACAGCCATAGAGCACTGAATGAAAGTCCTGCTCTAACTACAACCGGGAAGGAGCATGGCAGTGATGTAGCCTCTAAATCCCCCTAGAACAGAACAAATAAGCACTTCTGAGACATTCTGAACCCCAAGGGGAGTCTTGCTAACAATTGATAACAAAAGATTGGTTAAATTAACGAGTTTTGGGGCACATATTGGGGCACATATTCTGTGTTTTTTTTTGTATATATTTTTCTCCTCTGTTACATATGTTGTATATTTGTTGTTTCTTTGGCTGCTGTTTACGACCGAATTTCCCCTGGTGGGACTATTAAAGGATTATACTAGATAATGCCTTATTACAGGCAGCAACTGACTCCCATTATGTAGCTATGCTGATCGCGACTGGATTTAAACTTCTTGCAAAGGACTCCAAGTGGCTCCAAATGTGTCTGTTTCAGTGAGTAAATGTAAATATTTATATATAAGGTCCATTTTGAAAAAAAAAAAACCTTTTCTTTAACCCATTTTATCTGTTGGCAGTTTTTTTCACATCTAAGAGTACTCTGCAACTTCTTTCGAACATAAAAGAGCTTGATTAAGCCTAGCTACTTTTGTTCTGATTTTCAGGTGAGCCAACTGTCTGTGGAGAAAAATCAGCCACAGTAACTCTGGCTAACTGCCTGCTGGAGGACAAAGGAATTGACTACTCCATCTTACACCTCAATGACCAGTCCTGTAAAGGTGAATTGGATAACCTGACCAATATGGTGACATTCAGTTTCAACAGCGAGAACACCTGTGGAACAGTGGTCCAGGTAGGTATCTTCTCAGAAAACAAGTTTCATCAGTTTGTAAACGAAATATATTGAATGGAAAATCACGTCTGTTCTGGTATCAGCAGTTATTCAATATGAAATGCACATTATTGCTTCATGAATATTGGCCACAGTACTTTACCATTGATCTACATATGAGGCACAACACTTCAGACACTTTCAGCTTTGGTTTACAGAAATAAAATTGAATTTTGAATTTGTTACTGGAAATACTCATAATAGAGGATTAATAATCTATATGTTCATATGAACATGCAGGCCAACAACAGCCAAATTATTTACAAGAACGCCATCATGACACAGAATATCTCTATGTTTGGATCGATCACCCGTCATGACGAGGTGCACATGGACTTCTCCTGTTATTACAGTCAGCCAGACGTTAAGACACTGAGCATCAGATTTAGACACAGGTATGCGGTGTGTGCAGAGTTTTCCCTTAAAAAATAAGACATTTGAATTTTTTAGTGAAAACAGAAGACTTTAACTAGTGAAACACCTCTGAATTACAGCTCTGTGATCCAGCACATTTCTTCTGGTGAATGGAAATACAACCTGACCATGGAGGCCTACACCAGCCGTGACTGCACAAAACCCATTGATTCTGTTACAAACATTAACCTGAATCAGAGACTCTGGGTACAGCTGAAAACATATGGACTGGAAGAAAACGGGGTGGCTGTGGTGACTGACTCTTGCTGGGCAACAGATCAGCCTTCACCAACTGGAAGCCAAAAGTACAACCTCATTATCAATGGGTGAGACAGGCAGTGTTAAATGTAGGTTAAATGTATCTATGTTGCTATTGGCCAATTATTGACATTTTGGTTTCATGTTTTTGAGCAGCTGTCCTAACCCCAAAGATCCAACAGTAAAGGTGGAAGGAAATGGACTGGGAATATCCAATCTTTTTTCTTTCAATACTTTCCAGTTCACAGGCAGTAATGGAAATGTTTTCTTGCATTGCAAAGTGGAGCTGTGTGTCAAGCATGGGGACAACTGCGTCCCGGTATGTATTGTGTATGAATATAGTAACAAAAACACCTAATATACTTTCTGAGTGGTGCAGATACAGTTTTTATTAACCACAGGTAATAAAAGTATGATGCCAATCTTAAATCCATTTTTTGTGTAGAGGTGCAGTCAGACTGTGAGAGGCCGCAGATCTGTCAGGCCAAAAAATGAGAATGTAAAGCCTGCCTTCATCTCAGTGGTCTGGACTTATTAGGTAAGGGGATTTAAAAGGATGCTGAATTTAAGTTATTTAAAAAAATTAAACTGTTTTAATAACAAATATTTCTTTATGGAAAGACAAAAGGGTTAGGAAAAAACAACTGGTAGTGCAAGTCACTCAAAAGGGTTCATGCTACTTACGGTTTGTCAAATGCTCATAGAATTTCAGCAGAATTTATAAAATTACAAATAAGCGCAGCAACATACATCATATGAATTTTTCCTTCCTAAGCAGTTGTTGAAAAAGAATGTTTGTCGGAAGTATTAAATTAAGTTGGTTTAAATTGAAAAAGTAAGTTCTAGTCATAATTTCCTTTAATACAGAATGTTAATTACTAAAATTTACCAAGGACACTTTACAAAAAACAAAACAGTTTTTGGCCAGTTAAGCATATTTCAAATATATCCGAGTTCATCTTTTCAGTCCATTTCTGTTGTAGTACCAGTTTGTTCCTAATATATAACTCATCTAAATTAACTAATTTAAATTTTGTCAAAATAAATATAAACTTACTCTATCAATTTTAATTTTAATCAGTTTACATACAATCATATTATAATATCAATTAAAACTGTATGTTGTACGCAATGTATCCACCGTACATCATGTAAGTTAATTCAAAAAAATATTATTAAACATGTCAAAAACAAGAGCCGTTGACCTAATTACTATTAATCAACCCTTAAATAAGGAAGGATAAAAAGCATGTAGTGTAATCACTTCAGAGTATCTTGAAATATTGTATTGCTAATTTCAAGTGTACTTCAATAAAATCAGTCATTACAGTGTTTTCTATTTTGATGGAAAGTTGACAGGTGCTGACAAACTTTTCACTTTTTTATGTCGGGCTATAAAAATAAATGATGGATTTTTGTGCACCTTCCCTGTAGAGCAAAAATTCCATAATGTTATTTTTAGATTTTTTATATATACAACACAGTGACACTTCTAACTGAAATGTTGTTATCTTTGTAGGATTCCATGGAGAAAGACACTGACTACTTCAATCAAGGGAATTCCTGATGGGCTGTATATTAACTGCCTGTTATTGCCTGTTAGTAACTGATTATAAAAGATTCACGTCTTGTTGGGAGGTGTATTTTACTGTCTGGTGGAGGGTGGGAATAGTTTGAATAGATTATTGTAATGATATGTAATGGTATAACGTTTTTAGCAAAAAAACCAAGGCTTGAAAAAGATAATAAAACCTCTTCTGCATTAATGCTTCAGAAGTGCAGTAATACCAATTTGGCTTCCCCTCTACTTTTTGTCTCTCAATTTGTCGCTCAAAACACCAACATTTAATTTTCTTAGGAAATTATATGTGGCACAATTTTATTCTTAAATGGTGCCTTCACACCTCCCCAAACCCCAGCGTCAAGAATGGCAAGATTACATATACAATCTATGGTTGAGGCCGTCAGAGGGTATCAAAGTCTCTGCTGCGCTTTTTTTGCGTTGGCTGCATCAAGTTTTGAAACTTTTCCTGCATTCCAAGCTTCAAAGTGCCAAAAGCCAGCAATGAGAAGTTCAGAGAGCTGAGCTTTTGATGCAACGTTTCAACCAATCAGAACGTCTCACTGCAGTGATGTCGCCCCACATCAAAGTTATCTAGCCAACCACAATCCGCTAGTATTTAAAACATCCAGCAGAGAAAGGCCCGTCTATGCTTTGCAAACTTCAGCCTAAAAATCTATAGGCGTCAAACTAATTGCTTTGTGAGTGTTATTTGACGCTGACAAAGTGCACCGTATGAACGCATCATGATTTCTTTATTCTTGGAACAGCATCCGGATTATTCCAAGCACTTCCCTCAGCCAGGGTTTCTCTACACAGTAACAACAAAACTGCTCATTTATCACCGCTGTATTTTGCTTATGATGTGCAATTAACACTTTTGTCAGCACTGCGTATCCCATACTGCTCTTTACTCTTGGAGACACAAGATTCTTTAGCAGCCTGTGTGTATTTACTCTGATCAAAGAGAGAAATGGTTGGGGCCTTAGAAGTCAGTTTTCTATACATACATATAAATGCACTAACATTTGTATAACATTTATGTTCTCTTAAAAAAGGCCCTATGCAAAACTAAACTTGAAGTTAGGCACTGGTTTGGTATAAAAAAAACCAAGTAATTTTCATGCTGAGCAGGGCCTCACCACCCCTCTCGAATCAGTGTAAATGGTACGACCCGCAGGTGCTTCTGCTGCAGTGAATCAGTTGAGACAGGAGCTGGAGTGAGCCTTGAAAGAATTAAATTCTTTTAACATAAAATATCTACTCCAGACAGAATAGCAGAATAGTGACGGAGCTGGGAGCTCAACACACTGCCACTCCAGGCAGCTGCGCTTTTCTCCTCTTCTGCTGCACTTCTCCCCAGAGTCAGAACTTTACATGAAAACATGAAATTATTTGCTCCCACATGCTCTTACATTAAGTACAGGATTGTTCTCAGTTTAATGCACACCTTAATGATTGAAAATGACTCTCTTTTTTAAACGTAATTCAAAGACTGAATGTCTAGTTTGGCAGTTAGTTTACCCCTCTGATTCTATAGTGTACATTTAATTTAAACAAATATAATCATCAATTAACTTGTACTTACCCTACACTTTTAAAAAGGTATTTCAATAAAATATATTTTAGCAAACATTTGAAGCCATATATTTCAGTTTCAGACCCTGCAGCAGCAGGCCCCTCATCAGGGCCAGGTGAAAGCAGTGACAGTGAGACAAGGTTAGCTTTTAGCACCTAGTAATTACAGTTTAAATGTGTTCAGTAACACTGTACCCATTTTGTTTATTTCCTCTTGTAGCAGAGGCAGAAATAAAAGATTAGATTGATATTCATATAAGGGATGAGAGGGAAGGTGAAGAATGTGAGGAAGGTATTCAGGAGCAGGACAGAGCTGAAGAAGAAAGACAAGAGAATTAGAGACTTGGGGATACTGATGATGGATTATCAGAAGACCCAGGATTTTGGCCATCAACTCTTACTGATAAGCACAGTTCAAATGCTAGCCAGTGAAGGTGGAGCAAAACCTGGTATTGGTATATACAACAAGATCGTTTGTACCCAGGGCCCAAAGGTTGGTGCTACACCCCTGCGTCAGAGGGAGTTTATTACTATGATCGGGAGATTATTTAATTACAGTGCATTAGTATCAACGTCTGCAGTTGGATGCTCACGTTTACTGTCAAATTTTTGCTTTAGTCATCATTACATGTGAAGTGGGTTCGTCAGTCAAATTAATCTTATTCTGCAGTTTGATGTCTGCCAATAAGGCTTTGACTGATATTGCTTTAATAGTAGTGGTGTAATATGAAGAACACAAACATATTAATGGTTTTAACTGGGACAAATCTTGAAGTGTCCTTACACATCTAAAGAACCAGACACAACAATTTATTTACAATTTGAACAAACATAATATTTTATATTCATATTTTAGAGTAATATTTGGGGTTTTTTTTCAATAGCGTCTACATTATGTGACCAAGTGACACCAAATAGGTCCTAAAGTGTCTTAGTACATCTAAAGAACAAGACACGACAATTAATTTCCAATTTGAACACACACAATATATTATATATTTATATTTTACAGTAATATTTGCTGTCTTTCTTCAATAGCTTCAAGGTCATGTGACCAAATGGCACCAAATAGACTTGATTTGAAAACAAAAATATCTGTAACCTATTACAGAAAAAAGAACTAAAGAATTACTGTAAAATATTAATATAAAATATGATGTGTGTTTAAATTGGAAATCAATTGTTGTGTCTGTTTCTTTAGATGTACTAAGACACTTTAGGAACTATTTGGTTTCAATTGGTGACATGATGTAGAAGCTTTTGGAGGAAACCCCCAAATATTACTGTAAATATTAATAAAAAATATGATGTGTGTTCAAATTGTAAATCAACTGTTGTGTCTGGTTCCTTAGATGTATTAGGACATTTTAAAACCTATTTGGTGTCATTTGGTCACACGACCTGGAAGCTATTGAAGGAAATAACATTACAGTAAAATATTGAAATGAATAATGAAATATAATAAATGTTTATTTTTTAATAAAGATGCGTCGTGTTACTCTGGTGTTGATCAAAAACTTAGCAATATTTCCGGGTTACTTTGTCAGAAGATCGCATAGGTCGACCCATTGATTTACTTCCTTTGATGTAGAGAAATTTAACAACGGTCCCTAACCGAAACCACCGCCTTCAGCAGTGATGGATCCGCTCCATGAGCGCGGTTGTCGGTGAGACATTGGAGGGAGTCTCCGCTTTAATGAAACGAATGTCCATCGAATATCCAACTTAAAACTAACTTCACCGCGGTATGAACGCCATTCATGAGCGCATCTACGTGCAGTGTTGGGAGTAATGGCGTTTATGTATAACAGTGTTACTAACGCCGTTATTTGTTAGATAACGGAGTAATCTAATTAATTTATTTTCCTATCGTTGCAACGCCGTTACCGTTACTAGAGATGTAAAGTGGCTGCTGTACTACAATGTGGTTGAATAAAGTGCAGCATGTCTGGCTTTCTGACAGTCACACTTCAGCTGCAGAGAGACAGTGCAGGTGTCTGTGATGATGATGATTATGATGATGATGATGACACCACTGCAATGGGTGCTTCTCTGAATTCGGTGCCCTTTAATATAAAAAATTAATAAATAATCAATAAAATTTTACAATTTAATCATGTCCCGCAGTTTTGTTCAACCCCGTAACAGCCTTCTGATCTACCGTGATTTTGAAAGTATAGTTCAGTCAAAATTCCTCTGCAGCCAGGAAGTGACATCACTCAAGTCTTTTCCCGCTCATACATGAAAGAGAGGTAAGTGTTAGCATACCTTCCCACTTATATTTTACTGTTTTTATCATCATACTGACATCGTCAAGCTCAATCTTTCAACCCTGTTACATGTAGAAATGACATTTATGATTGTCTTTTTAAATAGCTACTGATTGATTTGGAAAAATAAATTAGTTTATTGTTTTCCTCTTCTTTGTGCAGCTACGAATAATAGCTAACACTGACTTATGGCTAGTTTTAGCTAAAAATTTCAACCCCGTACCGTTCAACCCCTTAACAAAAAACTGTGTTACAGGGATGAATCATTGTTACGAGGTTGAATGTTTGACTGCGTCTAAATAATGCCTGTCAGTCATCCACAACTTTCCCCCCCTTTTTTCATTTGGTAGATGGCAAAATCCAATGCAGATAGTCAAAGGAAATACAGGGCGATAAGAAATACAGATTCAGAAAGAAGAGCAGAATACCTCAGAAAAGAATGTGAGCGATGGAAAAGAGATACAGAAGCAGGGAGAAATAAATCAATTCATGAACTGAGTAAGAGAGCGCAAAGACATAAAAGAAAGGAGTGGAGCAAAGCAAAAGAAAGACAGAAAAGAAAAGCTAAGATAAGAAAAACTATTGATATCTACCTCTCTAGCCCCTCCACGTTTTCCTGAAAGTGAGATTCAGGATTCAGCAGAGGCCAGATCAGGAACCTCACGGTGAGGAAATATGTAGTCAGAAACAGCACTGAAATTGTCGTTAACACTGGTTGTTGTGTTTAATGTAATTTAATTTAATTCTCCAATTGATGATTAAAACTATTACATTTTACCAGTAAACTATTTTGAAATTAAATAATAACTGTACAAATTACTTTAAGTGAAACAATAATCTGAAAAAGTTTATCGTTTGCTTTTTGTTGTTGTTTGGCTCTCTATTAAACTTCAACGGCAGAAAGCCAAATTATTTTTGGTGGAAAAATTAGGTTTTATTCATCAAGTTGAGATTTTGTCTATAAATCTAACCCTTATATACAGTTTAATTTTATTAATATTTACCAAAATTTTCTGATAAATTTTTTACATTTAACACTATATTTTACATAGATCTTTTGCAAATAAAATACTAAATTATCATTTTTATATCATATCATTTTTTAAGTAAACTCTTTTCATGGTTTTTACAGTGCAGTAACCTAGTGCAATGTTACTACTAATGTTTCTACTAACCTGGGAGGCTAACCCTCTTTTTTCATGTATTGTATTGTTTCACCTCAGTCATTCAGCCAGCAAGAAATTCTCCAGAAAAGCAAGAGACAAATTGCACAAAGAAATAGAAGAACAAAAAAAAAAAGTCCAAATCCAAAAGAAAACAAAAACAAAACAGAAATACAAGAAAAGACTCCAGGGAGCAATCCAGAATACTGATTCTCCAAAGTTCGTCAGATGCTGAAGAATTGTACTGTGAACTGCAAAGTGAGGCAAACTTTACTATACCATGAAGCCCTGATTTGTGAAATTGTGAGTAAGTACAAAAATGCTAGAAAAGAAAAAAGGAAAACAAAAAGTTTCTGAGGTTGTTGTTGGGAAGAAAGTAAAAAAATACAGGCTTCAAAGGTGGTCAGAGAAAGCGCTGGGCTTTTCAAAGAAACGCAGGACCTTGTGTGAGAATGGGAATCTAAATAATAACTCCAGACAATCTTACCAAAGATACAATGATAAATATCTGGGGAGCAAAGTCAGAACATTTTTCTCAAGAGATGATGTAAGTCGGATGAAAACAGAGAATAAGCAAACAATAACAAAGAAGAAAATTAAAATGCAAAAAAGATTCCCTGTCGACACAATGAAAAACCTTCACAAGAAGTCTCTAGCAGAAAACACTAGTCACATTTTCTTACTCGTCATTTTTCCGGCTGCAACCCTTTTGGGTTGTTCACCCTTCCCTTTCGGACCGTGACACATGCCAGTGCAGGCTAAATGAAAACCTGGGATTTCTAGCTCACAAACTTTGTCAGCTTAAGTTTATTGGAACTTCTAATTTAGAGAGTCTCACAGAACTTATCTGCTGTAACACTGGCAGCAAGGCATGTATGCATGGCGACTGTGACAACTGTAAGAATAGAAATATTCTCCTCCCAAGCTCATACAATGGAGCACAGAGGGTGACCTGTGTGCAGCGGACCACAAAAGACAGGGACAAATCTAACACTGAAGAGAACCTGGTGGCAAAAATAACAGTAAAACAAACCATTGAGAACAGTTTGGAGGAGCTTGTAGAGAGGTTCCACACATACCTCAGTAAGTTTAGACGTCATCTTTTTAACATCAGGCAACAGTATGCCTACTACTGTTGACTGCGTAGCTGCATGCCCAGAAATGAATGCCTTATCCACAATGACTTTTCAGATAACTTTTCTTGTAACTACAGCACTGAAATTCAGACAGTCCATTTTGGAGCATCTCACCAACAGGCCACACTTCACACTGGAGTAATTTATGTTGGTGGGAGTCATGATAACGCCTGCTTTACCTCCATCTCATCATCCAAGCACAAGACTCCACCTGCCATATGGGAACATTTGAAACCTGCACTGGACCATGTGGAAAACACACACCAAGGTGTCGGTTGTGCACTTTTTTAGTGATGGGCCCTGTACACAGTACAAGCAAAAGGGAAACGTTTTCCTGTTTGGTACAGAGCTTGACAAGAGAGGCCTGAGAGGTACCTGGAACTTTTTTGAGTCTCGTCATGGCAAAGGTGCACCAGATGCTGTTGGTGCTGCCATAAAAAGATCAGCAGACTACCTTATAAGCCATGGGCGGGACATCAACGATCCATGTCAGCTGTTCAAGGCCCTCTCTGAAACAGAGACTTCGATCAAATTGTATTTTATCGAAGATGAAGCTATTAAGCAGGCACTGAAAAGGATGCCATGTAACCTTCCAACAGTTCCGGGAACCATGCGCATTCATCAGGTCATTACTGTGGCTCGAGGTGAGATAACGTTGCGAGATGTCAGCTGTGTGTGCTCCACTTTTGGTCATTTAGAATATAAATGCTGGAATACAAAGCATTTCCGGTTTGTCAGGAAAGTCTCAGCTACTGTGCCACAAGGGCATAAACCAATTAATTGGGATGACCCAGAAGTACAGTGGGGCAAAAAAGTATTTAGTCAGTCACCGATTTGCACGTTCTCCCACTTAAAATGATGACAGAGGTCAGTAATTTTCATTATAGGTACACTTCAACTGTGAGAGACAGAATGTGAAAAAAAATCCAGGAATTCACATTGAAGGATTTTTAAAGAATTTATTTGTAAATTATGGTGGAAAATAAGTATTTGGTCAATAACAAAAATTAAACTCAATACTTTGTAATATAACCTTTGTTGGCAATAACAGATGTCAAACGATTACTATAGGTCTTTACCAGGTTTGCACACACAGTAGCTGGTATTTTGGCCCATTCCTCCATGCAGATCTTTTTGAGAGCAGTGATGTTTTGGGGCTGTTGCCGAGCAACATGGACTTCCAACTCCCTCCAAAAATTTTCTATGGGGTTGAGGTCTGGAGACTGGCTAGGCCACTCCAGGACTTTCAAATGCTTCTTACGGAGCCACTCCTTCGTTGCCTGGGCGGTGTGTTTGGGATCATTGTCATGTTGGAAGACCCAGCCACGTTTCATCTTAAAAACTCTCACTGATGGAAGGAGGTTTTGGCTCAAAATCTCACGATACATGGCCCCATTCATTCTTTCCTTAACACGGATCAGTCGTCCTGTCCCCTTAGCAGAAAAACAGCCCCAAAGCATGATGTTTCCACCCCCATGCTTCACAGTAGGTATGGTGTTCTTGGGATGCAACTCAGTATTCTTCTTCCTCCAAACACGACGAGTTGAGTTTATACCAAAAAGTTCTACTTTGGTTTCATCTGACCACATGACATTCTCCCAATCCTCTGCTGTATCATCGATGTGTTCTCTGGCAAACTTCAGACGGGCCTGGACATGCACTGGCTTAAGCAGGGGGACACGTCTGGCACTGCAGGATTTGATTCCCTGTCGTTGTAGTGTGTTACTGATGGTAACCTTTGTTACTTTCGTCCCAGCTCTCTGCAGGTCATTCACCAGGTCCCCCCGTGTGGTTCTGGGATTTTTGCTCACCGTTCTCATAATCATTTTGACCCCACGGGATGAGATCTTGCGTGGAGCCCCAGATCGAGGGAGATTATCAGTGGTCTTGTACGTCTTCCATTTTCTGATAATTGCTCCCACAGTTGATTTTTTCACACCAAGCTGCTTGCCTATTGTAGATTCACTCTTCCCAGTCAGGTGCAGGTCTACAATTATTTTCCTGGTGCCCTTTGAAAGCTCTTTGGTCTTGGCCATAGTGGAGTTTGGAGTCTGACTGTTTGAGCCTGTGGACAACAGGTGCCATTAATACAGGTAACAAGTGGAGGACAGAAGAGCTTCTTAAAGAAGAAGCTACAGGTCTGTGAGAGCCAGAGATCTTCCTTGTTTGAAGTGACCAAATACTTATTTTCCACCATAATTTACAAATAAATTCTTTAAAAATCCTAAATGTGAATTCCTGGATTTTTTTTTCAAATTCTGTCTCTCACAGTTGAATTGTACCTATGATGAAAACTACTGACCTCTATCATTATTTTAAGTGGGAGACCTTGCACAATCGGTGACTGACTAAATACTTTTTTGCCCCACTGTAGTTGGGAAGTGGTGCATGCTCACTTATGAAAAGGCATTGTATCCAGGAATAATACTTGCCAAGGCTGAAACTGACGTTCAAGTCAAATGCGTGCACCATGCCGGAAAAACCAAGAACCCTTTTGGCCTCTACCATAAGATATACTATGGTATCCTTTTGATGACGTGCTTGAGCTCATCCCGGCCCCTCAGCCTGTGACAGGACGTGACTCACGTCGCATGCAAATTCAGAAAAAGATCTGGGACAGAATATCTGAATGAAGAATGAAATGCCTATGAATATCAGGAAACAAATTAAATTATTTTAATGTTGTTTTATTATTGAGTGAAACTTTTTTTTAATTTAATTTGACGTTAAACTGATTTCTGTTAAATTTCGAACACTGCATTCTGCTAATGCAGTCAGTCTTCATTTTGTCTTCTCATTAAATTGATCTGTTGAATGAAAATCTTGTTATTCATAAGTAATTTGTAATGCTACATTTCTAATTATATGTTTTTGTTCTCCTCTTTGGTTTAATGACTAAATTAAAATCAATTTATTACATGCTGTGTCATCTCTGGTGAATGGCCTACATTTGTATAGCGCTTTTTCAGTCCGAGGACCACAAAACACTTTACATCATATTCAGTCATTCACACTATGATGGTAGTAAACTACTCCATACTAGCCAAAGCTGCCCTGGGGCTCACCAGTACAGGCGCCACTGGACCCTCTGATCACCAAAAGCCAGCAAGGAGGGTGAACTGTCTTGACCAAGGACACAACAACTAGAGCAGAGCAGAGATTTTAACCAGTAACCCACCCACTAGAGAAATACCTTCCACCTGAGCCAAAGTCACCCCTAATCTTTACAACCCTGTTACGTTGCGTTCAACCGTTACTTGGTACATTTTCTAAAAATGATAACAAATATTAGTTAAATATTTGTTGATCTGAAGACAAGGTTTGGAGGATAAGTTGAAATTATACCAAAACTAAATTAATGTTAATGTTTCAACATCTGATCATAATGTATAAACTCTGCTTAAATACTAAGCTGCCATATCCTATGCAGGGTTTTATTTTCAGTGATTTGTCTCTATATTTTCAGGAGGATCCCACCGCCTCAGCAGGAACTTGTCACCCCCTTTCCAGGATAGAGAGAAAAAAACAACACACACTAATGAGGATTTTTAATGTGATTAAATGTTTTATGCTTGCTGAAAGTAACCAAGGCCTAAGAGGAAGTAGTATCTAATATGAGATGTGCTGTACCATGCTGTACCATATATGGAGTTGTTTTTCAGAGCAGAAGCTGCAGAACCAGGCACCACCAGGCACCACCAGGTTCCCTGTTATCTCGCAAGATGTAACTGAAATGTGGGTGTGGGGAAATAACCAGCAAATGCATTGGTGTGTATGTGCTGTGAGCCACTCCCTGTTGAATGAATAAAACGAGCCGGTCTGCAGCGGAGCTTCAGAATGCTTTGGACCCGACTGCTGGGGACAGGTATTCTCCACTCTCTGCAGAGGTGAAACTCAGCCTGGCTTTTCTCCACTGAAGATGTTCTACTCCAATTACTCCTGAACTTGGGGGGTGGTTTATTGACCAGGACAACACACAACAGAATTCTGTTTGAGTGAACCCACCTGATAAGGCAGTAAGCCGTTGCTGTACAAATGCAGACAGACAACAACTACTGACTGTCCGGCAGGGAGCACCAGTTTAATTGAAAAAACAGCACAAAAGAGTCGTAGTTGAACACACCCAGTATTTTTCATAGCACCACACACATACATTGTCAGCAGAAGAATCATAGTTTCCCACACCTTTTGCTTCCCCGAGACCTTAAACAGTTCATTTGTGAGTTATGTTTCTCAATTTTCCCAGCACAGCGTTCGTAACTCCCTTTCACTCCCTGTTCTGCTTCCGATCACATATTAACACAATTTTACTTGAGTATATGACCCTAATGACTTACATATGTATATATTCTTACTACTTCACTACATATAAAAATGTTTACCCAAATATATGTAGAGCAGGTTATACAAAAATACATATAAAAATGTTTACAAAGATATAATATTCTTCACCTACTTGGTATTGAATTTAATATTATTTAAAATCCAACTAAATACATGTAAAATATATTACTTTAATAAAGGGACACCTGATTATCAATGTAATTAAAAAATGCATTTGAATATATTTTAAAAATATAGTCATATAGGAATCAAATTATCCTGTTACGGGGTTGAATTTAAAATGACCTTAGTAATAAAGATATTACTAAAAATGTTTGGGATTTTATGCCTAAGGTGGGTAAACATGGTTTCTCAGAGTTGACAATAGTCCATCAGATGCAATGTTGAGAAACATAAATTTGTGTGGTATATTTTATTACACCGGTCTTAGAATCACTGCATTAGCTCCCCGTATGTTTTAGGATCGATTTTAAGGTTCTTTTAATGGTTTTTAAGTGTCTTAATGGTCTTGGGCCTTCTTATCTGTCAGAAATGCTTTTACCGGACACGGACTCATGGTGACGCGTCTTCCCATTATTATGGCCCTCACCTCTGGAACAGACTGCCAGAGGATCTCAGGGCCGCAGAGAACGTTCATGTTTTTAAAAGCAGGCTCAAGACTCACCTTTTTAGCTTAGCCTTTAACTAATTATTATTTATTAATATATTTTTAACCGCTCAGCATGTTTTACCTGATTTAATTTTTAGTTTAGCTTTCAACTGTTCATTTATTAATCTGCTTTGCATTTTTATTATTTGTTTTACACTTATTGTTTTATACTTTATATACTTTATATTTTATAAACTTTATATTTTAACATATTTTAATCTTTCTTGCCAGTGTTTCCTCTCTGGGGGGCCCCCTGGGGGGCTCATCTGTACTCAGCCCGCTTTTTGTAGCTTCTAAGTGTGTGTGTGTGTGAGTATGGCTGATGGGTTGGGTTGGGCGGGGGTTGTATTTGCATTGATGATTATATTTTAAAGGGGGTGTTGTGGGGTTATTTTAAATCTGTAAAGCACTTTGATTAACTTAGTTTGTTTGAAAATCGCTTTATAAATAAAGTTTGATTGATTAATTGATTGATTTTTAATTGATCAGTAACCCAAAACCCCAAAGTGCACCGAATTCAGAGAATCGTCCAAATATGATGATGATTTGGTGAGTCCACAAACACTGAGTGTTTTTGCTGTCTGCATGCTGTAAGAAACTTAGTTGTGAGCTTAGTTTTAAGTTGGATTTTAGGCAGACATTCGTTTGATTAAAACGGAGACTCCCTCCAACCGAGAACTGCACTAACAAAGTGGCTGCTTGCTCCTGAAGGCGGTGGGTTTTGTTTTCAATAAATCGTCATATATCACAGAAAATACCTGTGAGACCTTCCAACAAATTAACCCCAAAATATTAATAAATTGTTTCTCGACACCTGAGGAACATGACACACCGATATTTCTTATTAATACTGAAGTAAAAATAATCTTGTGTACCAGGCTTTTACAACAGTCAAAAATACCAAGTTGTGTTTAGGAAAGTGCCAAGTTGTGTAGAAACAGGAAGACAGATAGTTCAGGTCAAGATCCCCATAAAAGTGGGTGTCTGTCAATCATTTTGGGGGAGAACCAGACTTAGGGAAGTAGATGATAAGGGCACACAATGAATGCTTATGTACTGGGGGTGACCATGTCATGTGATTCTTTCCTCTTGCTGTATTCAATAAAAGAGATGAGTCTTGTTTAAGCAGCGCCCACTCTCTAGGTGGGCCCGTCCTGATCAGGTTCGTTCATTTTAAACAGAATTCTGTTGTCTTGTTGTTTCTCTCTGTTCTGGGTAAAGGCTCTTCAAAGATCTCGCTAAGGACAGTTGGGTTCCTTTAAGACTCGCAAAATAGTTCCAGATTGGGCAGCAAGGTTCATCCTGAAATACATGATATTTAGACAAATTAATCCCAACAGAAATGGTGGAGAATGCGGACAAAGCTTTCTCCAGTATAGAGAGAAACCGTAAGTAATTTTGCAAGGGTAGAAGAGATATTTTGTGGGAAGTTATTAATGATGTTTAAGTTTGACAGAGAGTGGAGAGTGGACAGATCGATCCTTGATAATCCTAATTCAAATTAATAGGTATTGATTGACCTGAAGTTCTCCATTTAATGTTGTTTGTCTGTTGATTATTTGGTTAAGGAACAGAGCGGAGACTAGACAGAGGCTTTGGGTGTGGCCGTCCATAGGTCCAAAGGAGACGTTCTGGACTGAGAGGCTCAGTGGGAACAAGACGGAATCGCAGAGAAGGCTCGGGGAAGCCTTTCTGTTTGGAACAAAGGATTCGCAGAAAAGGCTCGAGGAGGCCTTTCTGTTGGGAACGAGATTCCTGAGCAAGGTTGAGTCGGTTCCTGACTCGTGGGTGAGCTCCACTAACAGGATTCAGTGACCAGTCCGTTTCTGAAACTCTGGGGAAGGTCAGTGCGAATGACTGGTGACTAACTGAAGATAAGAGATAACAAGAAATAGTTCTGGTGTGCGTGAGTGATTGTTTGGAGGAATGCTAGGTAATTCTGTTGTACCCCTGAGCTCATATAAACTCCTCATTTTAGGGGAAATAACTGGCTGAATCTAAAACTTATTTAATCTGTGAATCTTAAACACCTAGTGAATGTCCGCCCCATGTGGGTAGAAGCTTGACATTCAGAAGAAGAAGAATCAGTTTATTGGCCAAGTATGTCACATACAAGGAATTTGACTCCGGCAAACTTTTTCCTCCAGTACAGAACTTGAATAAGTGAAATAAAAAAGAAAAAAAAAGAAAAAAAAAAGAAAAATTTGAACAAAAATAAGTAAAAATACAAATAAATATCAGATCGTAAATAATAAAGGATAATATATACACCAAGCCGGGGTTATTTTACAGTGAGTATGTACAGAAGTGCAGAGTTATAGTTTATTGTTATGTGAGTGCACTCACACACTGTGTCTAGACAGAGTTCGTCAGAGCGACAGCCTGGGGGAAAAAACTGTTTTTGTGTCGGGTGGTTTTGGCGTACAACGCTCTGTAACGCCGACCTGAGGGGAGGAGCCTAAACAGATTGTGGCCAGGGTATGAGGGGTCAGTGGTGATTTTCCTGGCCCGCTTCCTGACCCTGGCCCGGAATAGGTCCTGAATGGAGGGAAGATCGGTTCCTATGATCCTCTCTGCAGTCCTGACTGTTCTCTGCAGTCTGTCCTTGTCTTGCCTGGTGACGGATCTGAACCAGACAGAGATGGATGAGGTCAGGACAGACTGAACTATTGCTGTGTAGAAGATGATCAGCAGCTCCTGGGGCAGGTTGAACTTCCTGAGCTGACGCAGAAAGTACAGCCTTTGCTGGGCCTTTTTCCTTATTATGTTGATGTGTGAGGTCCACTTCAGGTCCCGTGTGATGGTGGATCCTAGGAACCTGAAAGACTCCACTGTGGGGACTGGCTTGTTGAGGTTCATGAGAGGAGATGTTGATGGTGGTCTCTTCCTGAAGTCCACTGTCATCTCCACAGTTTTGAGCGGGTTTAGCTCCAGGTGGTTCTGACTGCACCAGAGAACCAGCTGTTCCACTTCCTTTCTGTACACAGACTCGTCGCCGTCGCGGATGAGTCCAATGACGGTGGTGTCATCTGCAAACTTCAGGAGTTTCACAGAAGGGTCCCTCGACGTGCAGTCAGGGATGTAAAGGGAGAAGAGCAGTGGGGAGAGAACACATCCCTGGGGGGCGCCGATGCTGAGGGAACGGGAGCTGGATGTGAACTTACCCAGTTTCACCTGCTGCCTCCTGTCAGTCAGGAAACTGGTAATCCACTGACAGGTGGAGGGAGGCACGGTGAGCTGGGACATTTTTTGGTGGAGGAGCTCTGGTACAATGGTGTTAAACGCAGAGCTGAAGTCCACAAACAGGACCCGAGCGTAGGTACCTGCAGAGTCTAGGTGGTGCAGGATGTAGTGTAGAGCCATGTTGACGGCATCATCCACTGACCTGTTTGATCTGTAGGCGAACTGCAGGGGGTCTAGCAGGGGATCTGTGATGTCCTTCAGGTGGGTCAGTACCAGTCGCTCAAAGGATTTCATGACCACAGATGTTAGGGCAACTGGTCTGTAGTCATTTAATCCAGTGACTGGGGACTTCTTGGGAACCGGTATGATGGTGGAGCGTTTGAGGCAGGAGGGGACCTCACACAGCTCCAGGGAGTTATTGAAGATCTGGGTGAAAATGGGAGCCAGCTGGTCAGCATAGAATTTCAGAGAGGCTGGGGACACTCCGTCTGGTCCCTGAGCCTTTTTAATTTTCTGTCTCTGAAATAGCTGGCGCACGTCCTGTTCGCAGATCGTCAAGGCAGGTACGTGGGTGGTTTGGGGTGAAGCTGGGTCTTTTGTGATGGAGATGGTGGGGGAGGTGGGAGGTGTGAAAGTCCTTTCAAACCTGGGAAAGAAGTCGTTGAGGTCCTCAGCCAGGCGGGGGCTCTCCACAGGGTGGGGGGATGGTCTCCTACAGTTAGTAATGGTCTGCAGGTAGCTCCAAACTGCAGAGGGGTCGTTAGCAGAAAAACGGTCCTTAAGCTTAGCACTGTAGTTCCTCTTTGCTGCTTTGATTCCTCTTGTCAGCTGGTTCCTGGCCTGTTTGTACAGGTCCCGATCCCCACTCCTGTAGGCCTCCTCCTTGTCCTGGCGTAGCCGTCTCAGTTCTGCAGTTAACCACGGTTTATTGTTTTTGAATGAGCAGAAGGTTTTGGTCTGCACACACATGTCCTCACAAAAGCTGATGTAGGATGTCACAGTGTCGGTCAGTTCATCCAGGGATGAAGCCGCTGCTTCAAAGACGCTCCAGTCAGTGCAGTCAAAGCAGGCCTGTAGCTGCATCTTTGACTCATCAGTCCATCTCCTCACAGTTCTTACTACAGGCTTAGCAGATTTCAGCTTCTGCCTGTAAGATGGGATGAGGTGGACCAGGCAGTGGTCAGAAAGTCCCAAAGCAGCACGGGGGACAGAGCGATATGCATTTTTTATTGTGGTGTAGCAGTGATCTAAAGTGTTCATGTCCCTGGTGGGACACGTCACATGTTGTTTATATTTAGGCAGTTCAAGTTTGAGATTAGCTCTGTTAAAATCCCCGAGAACGATTAGCAGAGAGTCCGGGTGATTTTTCTCCACTTCTGTGATCTGATCGGCGAGGTGATGTAATGCCTCCGTCACACACGCCTGCGGTGGAATGTATACAGCGACCAGCACAAACGAGGCGAACTCCCGCGGTGAATAAAATGGTCTACAGTTTATGAAGAACGACTCAAGGTGAGGGCTGCATGTCTTTTTTAACACTGTGACATCTGTGCACCAACCTTCGTTAATGTAGAAGCACGTTCCACCTCCCTTTGATTTCCCAGTCAGCTCCGCGCAGCGGTCCGCTCTGAACAGCTGGAAGCCTGACAGCTTTAGAGCGCTGTCCGGGATGAGTTCACTGGACCAGGTTTCAGTGAAGCAAAAGGCGGCAGAACGACTAAAGTCTGAGTTCTTGGATAGGAGAAGGAGCAATTCATCCATTTTGTTAGGCAGAGAGCGGACGTTCCCCAGGTGTATGGATGGGAGAGCGGTGCGTAATCCCCGCTGTCGCAGCTTGACGAGCACACCAGCCCGTTTCCCGCGTCGTCGTCTCCGTCTAAATCCACAGAACGCTGCTGCTCCTCCGATCAGAATCTACATAAAGCAGTCATGTTGTGTAAAGACCGGTGAAAAAAGTCCAGCACTGGATAGCCCAATTTTTAAAAGTTCCTCTCTGCTAATTTTAATAGCAGAGGGAGTGCAGAAAACTACGCAAAAGAGTAAAACAGTAACTAGTACCAGAGAGCGAAGTGCCGAGGCGTCCATACGCGGCGCCATCTTGCTAGGAAATTAAGGTAATATCATTTTCAGCCAGCTAGAGTACCACATATTGTAAGAAAAGTGATAGATTGACATAAAGGCTGGGAGAAATACATGTCAGTCTTTGTATAAACGGAAAAGAGCAGAGAAAGGGTGTGTGGAGATCTCAACTCTGAGTGAAAGCAGGAGTCTTACGACTGAAAAACTCGAGTATAAACTAGTATCTAACAAATATAAAAATATATAAATATATAAGTGTGTGTAGTGGTGGTGAAATGAAGTAAATTATACTAAAATAGATAGATATATATATATATATATATCAACAATAAAACAGATTAGAGTTGTGCCGCTGAAGGATGGAGCGCTTTGTGGGATGTTCGTTGATGTTTAGGATCCTCTGCTATTGGTTTCAGGCTGACACCCACGAGTCGTTGTTCATTTCACAGCATTCACTAAAAGTGTCGGGTGAGAAGTGCGGTCTTGTTGGAAGGACTTGCCACTGTTTCCTTGTGGTTGGATCGGGCTATGGACGGGCTTCGTTCAAAGCAAGTCACGGAGAACAGTCGGTTGTCAGAGCGGAGGCTGCTTTGAGTAGCACAGCTGAGTGGGAGAAAGGGGTATTCACACTTCTGACCGAGGCTTGGGAGAGAAAAGGCAGACGCGGTCTGAGGAGCAGTATGATACATTTTGAACTGAAAAGCAAGGTTGAAACAAACATGCTTTAAATATATGCTTTAATGATGAATAAAAGGAGGTTTGTGCTGTCTGTTCGGGTCTGCGGAGCAGTAATGCGAGCAGACCTTTCTCCGGCACAGAGAGATAGCGTGTGAGTAATGATTGATGGAATAAGAAAATAGCAAATATGGTTGTGAGAAAACAGTAATATTGTGTTCTAAGTTCAACAGAGAGTGGAGAGCGGATGGATTGATCCTTGATAACACCCGGTTGATTCTGTATCAATCTGACCAGGCCTAACTCAAATTAATAGGTATTGATTGACCTGAAGTTTTCCATTTAATGTTGTTTGTCTGTTCATTATTTGGTTAAGGCACAGAGCGGAGACTGGACCGAGGCTCTGGGTGTGGCCGTCCCTAGGTCCAAAGGAGACGTTGTTGGACTAAGAGGATCAGTGGGAACAAAAATGATTCGCAGAGGAGGCTCAGGGAGGCCTTTCTGTTGGGAAGAAGATTCGCAGAGAAGGTTATGGGTGACCTTTCTGTTGGGAACGGATTCCTGAGCAAGGCTGAGTTGTATTCTGAGTCTTGGGTAAGCTCCATAAGCAGAATTCAGTGGTTTCAGTGGTTGGTCCATGTCTAAAGGCTCCTGGAAAAAGGTTAGTGTGATTAAAAGTTGATGATTAAAAGTTGATGAAATTTTGAGGAAATATTGAGGTGAATTATTGATCTGAGTTCAACAGGGTGATAGAGAACTTTAACTGCAGAATATATAGTTGACAAGTGATTGTGAGAATGTGTGGGGGAATAGAATCACAGAGAGGAAAGAAAAAGAGCGGAGAAAGTGTGTGTGTTAAAATCTCAGCTTTGTGTTAAAACAGGACTATTACTATTAAAAAACTCGAGTATAAACTATTATTTATAAAAATTATATAAATATATGTGTGTGTGGTGGTGGCTAAGTGAAGTGAACTATATAGAATATATTATATACAGACGTGGACAAAATTGTTGGTACCCTTCATTAAATAAAATAAAAATTCATAATGGTCACAGAAATAACTTTAATCTGACAAAAGTAATAATAAATAAAAATTATATAAATGTTGACCAATGAAAGTCAGACATTGCTTTTCACCCTTTCACCCCATTGCTTCAACAGAATTATTTAAAAAATAAATGCATGAAACAGGCCTGGACAAAAATGATGGTACCCCTAGAAAAGAATGAAAATAATGTGACCAAAGGGACATGTTAATCCAAGGTATGCCCACTAATCAGCATCCTAGGTGTCTATAATCCTGTAATCACTCAGTGGGCCTATATATAGGACTCCAGGTAGTCACTGTGTTGTTTGGTGACGTGGTGTGTACCACACTCAATATAAACCAGAGGAAGCAAAGGAAAGAGTTGTCTCAGGAGATGAGAAAGAAAATCATAGACAAGCATGTTAACTGTAAAGGCTATAAGACCATCTCCAAGCAGCTAGATGTTTCTGTGACTACAGCTGCACATGTCATTCAGTAATGTACGATCCATGGGACTGTAGCCAACCTCCCTGGACGTGGCTGCAGGAGGAAAATTGATGACAGATCAAAGAGACGGATAATCCAAATGGTAACAAAAGAGCCTAGAAAGACTTCAAAATAGATCCAAGCTGAACTTTATGCTCAAGGAACATCAGTGTCAGATCGGAACATCCTTCGCTGTTTGAGCCAGAGGACAAATCATTAAAAAAAACAGACTGGAGTATGCCAAACTACATGCTGACGAGCCACAAAGCTTCTGGGAGAATGTCCTGTGGACAGATGAGACAAAAATTTAACTTTTTGCCAAGGCACATCAGCTCTATGTTCACAGACGGAAAAATGAAGCATATCTAGAAAAGAACACGGTCCCTACTGTGAAACATGGGGGAGGCTCGGTTATGTTCTGGGGCTGATTTGCTGCATCTGACACTGGGTGTCTTGAATCTGTGCAGGGTACAATGAAATCTCAAGACTATCAGGGGATTCTAGAGCCTACAAACGTTGTTCATTTCACAGCAGTCACTAAAAGAGTCGATTGTCAGAGCGGAGGCTGCTTTGAGTAGCACAGCCGAGTGGGAGAGAGGAGTATTGACACTTTTGACCGAGGCTGAATTACTGGGTAATTCAAGGTGCTTTACCTATTAACAGTTACATTAAGAAAATAATCAAGAAAATACAACAATGTAGGGGCAAATGAGTAAAAAACACAGGCTTAGTTCAATAACTGATCTTGCTGAAGAAAGTTCACAGTTTTTAACACAACAAAGCATTTACAGTAATTAAGACAACAATTCGTGTGACAATTGAAAACAAACAAGTAAAAATAGTTACTCATAAGCGAGTCTAAATAGGTACGTTTTAGTTTTAGATTTCAAAGATTTTAAATTAAAAAGAAGGGAGTTTTTATAGTTAATTCAAGTTTTTGCAATTTTTTGCATATTTACTATATAGATAAATTGCCGTTTTCATTGTTTTAAGTAAAAAGAAGAAGGATTCTTCAAATTTAGTAAAATTAGAACTGGGGCAGATGAAGAACGCTCCTTAGAACAAGGGGACATCTGAACCCGCTGGAAAGAGATTTAAAATTATCTCCAATGATTAAATCTGCGAGCTTATCAAAATAAGGTGGAACAATTCAGAAGCTCGAGAGAATACTTAATACATAAATCTAGATTGTGTCAAAAATATAGTGGGTTTCTAAATAGGATTAAATTGGCTAACTAAGAATAAAAATACAAGCTGTATTGATAAAGGACAGATTGAAAAGCAAACAGATTTTTCGGTTGGAATAAATACATAATGGTTAAATCGTTGAAAAGAGAACTAAAAACATGTTCATTAAATATTGCGGTGGTCCATCTTTATAATTGTTTTCTCATAAGATGAACAACACATTTATCAAATTGACAAAATAAAGAAAGGCATTACATTGAACAAATATAGAACGATAATGATTTAGATGTGTTCTATAGGATGCAAAGAGATAGAAGGAAAGAGTAAGTGTAGAAAATTTGCCTAACTGGATAGATCAAAAAGATCGAGCAGCTATGCCTGACAGATGAATTTTTTTTTACATGGTGAGAGGGGCAGATGAAATAGAGGTTTGACGAGGGAAGAAAATGAAGTACGAGGAAGAGCAGAGACTAAAATAGAAATTAGATGTAAAAAATGTAGGAAGCATTCATTAAAGTAAGCAAGGGAATAATTAGGACAACAGTTCAGACATAAAAGCATAATATGCCACATAGGCCAATCCTGTTGGAGAGAGCAAACCTCCATCCATCCATCCATCCATCTTCCTCCGCTTATCCGGGGTCGGGTCGCGGGGGCAGTAGCCTAAGCAAGGAGACCCAGACTTGCCTCTCCCCGGCCACTTGGGCCAGCTCCTCGGGAGGAATCCCGAGGCGTTCCCAGGCCAGCTGGGAGACATAATCTCTCCAACGGGTCCTGGGTCTTCCCCTGGGTCTCCTCCCGGTGGGACATGCCCGGAACACCTCACCAGGGAGGCGTCCAGGAGGCATCCTGACTAGATGCCCGAGCCACCTCAACTGGCTCCTCTCGATGTGGAGGAGCAGCGGCTCTACTCTGAGCTCCCTCCGGATGACCGAGCTTCTCACCCTATCTCTAAGGGAGAGCCCAGCCACCCTACGGAGGAAACTCATTTCAGCCGCCTGTATCCGCGATCTCGTTCTTTCGGTCACCACCCAGCGTTCGTGACCATAGATGAGGGTAGGAACGTAGATCGACCGGTAAATCGAGAGCTTCGCCTTTCGACTCAGCTCTCTCTTCACCACGACAGACCGGTACAGCGCCCGCATGACTGCAGACGCCCTACCAATCCGTCCATCGATCTCCCGCTCCATTTTTCCCTCATTCGTGAACAAGACCCCCAGATACCTAAACTCCTCCACTTGAGGAAGGACCTCATCCCCAACCCGAAGAGAGCACCCTACCCTTTTCCGACTCAAGACCATGGTCTCGGATTTGGAGGTGCTGATCCTCATCCCAGCCGCTTCACACTCGGCTGCGAACCGCTCCAACGAGAGCTGTAGATCACGTTCAGACGAAGCCAACAAGACCACATCATCTGCGAAAAGCAGAGACCCGATCCTGAGGTCACCAAAACGGATCCCCTCAACACCTTGGCTGCACCTAGAAATCCTGTCCATAAACGTTATGAACAGGATCGGTGATAAAGGGCAACCTTGGCGGAGTCCAACTCTCACTGGAAACGAGTCCGACTTACTGCCGGCAATGCGAACCAGACTCTGACACCGGTCATATAGGGACCTAACAGCCCGTATCAGAGGGCCTGGTACCCCATACTCCCGGAGTACCCCCCACAGGACACCCCGAGGGACACGGTCGAACGCCTTCTCCAAGTCCACAAAGCACATGTAGACTGGTTGGGCGAACTCCCACGCACCCTCCAGGACCCTGCCGAGGGTGTAGAGCTGGTCCAGTGTTCCACGGCCAGGACGAAAACCGCATTGTTCCTCCTGGATCCGAGGTTCGACTATCCGTCGTACCCTCCTCTCCAGAACCCCTGAATAGACCTTACCAGGGAGGCTCAGAAGTGTGATCCCCCTGTAGTTGGAACACACTCTGTGGTCCCCCTTTTTAAAGAGGGGGACCACCACCCCGGTCTGCCAATCCAAGGGAACTGCCCCCGATGTCCACGCAATATTGCAGAGCCGCGTCAACCAACACAGCCCTACAACATCCAGAGCCTTGAGGAACTCCGGCCGAATCTCATCCACCCCCGGAGCCTTACCACCGAGGAGCTTTTTAACAACCTCGGCGACTTCAGCCCCAGAGATTGGAGAGTCCGTCCCAGAGTCCCCAGACTCTGCTTCCAAACAGGAAGGCGTGTCGGTGGGATTGAGGAGGTCTTCGAAGTATTCCATCCACCGACCCAAAACGTCCCGCGTTGAGGTCAGCAGCACACCGCCCCCACTGTAAACAGTGTTGGCGGCAGACCGCTTCCCCCCCCTGAGACGCCGGATGGTGGACCAGAATCGCTTCGAAGCCATACGGAAGTCGTTCTCCATGGTCTCTCCAAACTCCTCCCACGCCCGAGTTTTTGCCTCAGCGACCATCCGAGCCGCACTCCGCTTGGCCTGCCGGTACCTATCAGCTGCTTCCGGAGTCCCACAGGCCAAGAAGGCCCGATAGGACTCCTTCTTCAGCTTGACAGCATCCCTCACCGCCGGTGTCCACCAGCGGGTTCGAGGGTTGCCGCCACGACAGGCACCAACTACCTTGCGGCCACAACTACGGTCAGCCGCTTCGACAATGGAGGCACGGAACATGGCCCATTCGGACTCAATGTCCCCCGCCTCCCCCGGGACGTGTTTGAAGTCCTGTCGGAGGTGAGAGTTGAAACCCCTTCTGACAGGAGACTCCGCCAGACGTTCCCAGCAGACCCTCACAACACGTTTGGGCCTACCAGGTCTGTCCGGCGTCTTCCCCCACCACCGGAGCCTACTCACCATCAGGTAGTGGTCGGTGGATAGCTCCGCCCCTCTCTTCACCCGAGTGTCCAAAACATGCGGCCGCAGGTCAGATGAAACGACAACCAGGTCGATCATCGAGCCGCGGCCTAGGGTGTCCTGGTGCCAAGTGCACACATGAACACCCTTATGCTTGAACATGGTGTTCGTTATGGACAATCCATGACGAGCACAGAAGTCCAACAACAAAACACCGCTCGGGTTCAGATCGGGGGGGCCATACCGCCCAACCACGCCTCTCCAGGTCTCACTGTCATTGCCAACGTGAGCGTTGAAGTCTCCCAGGAGAATGAGGGAGTCTCCAGAAGGAGCACTCTCCAGCACCCCCTCCAAGGACTCCAAGAAGGGTGGGTAGTCTGATCTACTGTTCGGTGCATAAGCACAAACAATAGTCAGCACCCGTCCCCCCACCCGTAGGCGGAGGGAGGCTACCCTCTCACTCACCGGGGTAAACCCCAACGTACAGGCGCCGAGATGGGGGGCAACAAGTATGCCCACCCCAGCTCGGCGCCTCTCACCGGGAGCAACTCCAGAGTGGAAGAGAGTCCAACCCCTCTCGAGGAGACGGGTTCCAGAGCCAGAGCCATGCGTCGAGGCAAGGCCGACGATGTCCAGTCGGAACCTCTCAGCCTCGCACACCAGCTCCGGCTCCTTCCCCACCAGAGAGGTGACGTTCCACGTCCCAAGAGCCAGCTTCTGCAGCCGAGGATCGGACCGCCAAGGTCCCCGCCTTCGGCCACCGCCCGTCTTGCACGGCACCCGACCCCTATGGCCCCTCCCACAGGTGGTGAGCTCATGGGAAGGGGGGCCCATGTTTCCTCTTCGGGCTAAGCCCGGCCGGGCCCCATGGAAAAAGGCCCGGCCACCAGGCGCTCGCCAACGTGCCCCACCTCCAGGCCTGGCTCCAGAGTGGGGCCCCGGTGACCCGCGTCCGGGCGAGGGAACACTAGATCCATATATTTTATTCATCATAGGGGTCGTCGGGCTGCGCTTTGTCTGATCCCTCACCTAGGACCAGTTTGCCATGGGTGACCCTACCAGGGGCATAAAGCCCCAGACAACATAGCTCCCAGGATCATTGGGACACTCAAACCCCTCCACCGCGATAAGGTGGCAGCCAGGGAGAGCAAACCTATAAATTAGTATATTTTTACCATAACTAATACTGAAGTAATATAACTGATTAAAATAAAAGTAAAATAGAGCCCACATAGGCAGTCTGAGTGGGAAAGACATTTAAATTCAGCATTTGTGGAAGGCGATTAATGAATATGAAAAGAAAATGTTTAAATAAAATGCCACTGGACTTAGAAATCAGGAGCTGCGCTCTGCCAACCACCAACAGGTCATGATTATGCTCAGATAACAGAAACCAACGTCCTTGGATGAGGTGATGGGGTGTCTGGACGAGAAGGGAGGATGGCGCCAGGTGCATTACGAAATACGAGAGGCGTGACGGCTTTGCTCTGCTTTTCTCCCAATGACAGAAGAGAGAGAGCCAGTAAATGATGATGAGAAGCACGGACTTTCCCCGTGGCTGCAACAAAAAAAAAGGTGGGAGTTTGCACACAATGACTGAATGCACGTTTCCCCTTTTTCTGTTTTTTACATAGGGGCCACCTTAAAGCAACACCTCCTCATGCTGAACTTTAAAAAAAAGTGTATGAACTCACTTATGCTGTGAACAAAATGGACAATTGCTGCTGACACCTTCTGGGAACCACCTCTGTTGAGATATCAGGACCAGCCTCTGCGTTTCTAGCTGCCTGGAAGACCTGGTTTCTTGAATTCTGACTCCTTCGTGCTTACCCAAATCCGCTCTACGTAAAACCTCTAGCAGGAACAATTAGAAATTCTGGTGGAAGGAAGAATTCGGCCTATAACATCAGGTCCCTGTTTGGTGTGTTGAGAAAGCGTTGTTTTGCTTCTAAATACAATACTAAAGAAAATCCTAATGGCTTATTAATACACAACTGTAACAGACGGGACAGGTACTTCAATAATGTATTTATTTTACTCTACATCCACAGGGATGTACTAAATTTAGGCTAGGCTAAATTGTAATGGAACATTTAAATCAAATCAAAATCAAGTCAAAACTTTATTTATATAGCACTTTTCATGCAGAAAGAGCAATTCCAAGTTCTTAACAGATTAAGATGACAAGCAAAATTGAATAAAACAAAACAGGAAAATATAGAGGACTATTTTATCTAGAGGAACAAGGTACGGGGAAAATAAAGAATAATAAATTATCTTAAAGCGATAAATAGGGCTCTTAAACCTGCATTAGGCACCACACCCAACCCTTACACAGCAATGGCTATTTTAACTTCTAATTTCAACTCATTTACAGATATTGACGCGACAAAAAATATTTTTTGAGCTTCCTTTTTACATCTATGAATTAGGGAGGTGTTTTTGTTTATATGTCAGGAAAAAAAACGCAAGGGTTTGCTCTTTCCCTAGGGATCTTTAATCAGATATTTAAACAATTCCTCAGCATATTACAGTTAGAATATATTGAAATGGAGTAGACGTCCAGTAAAAGAACAATGAATCAGGAAGTAATTTTGACCTTACATTTCAATGTTAAATAACAGTTTAGTTGTTGTATTTTAAAGGGTGCATTTGTATTACTATGATATATTAAAAATACATAATTGGTAATTTTGGTATATACTCCTATCACCATGGATACTAAATAAGAAAAAAGGCTGAGGTAACTGGCAGAAACTAATCTCTAATTGGACAACACATTCTGCAGGGGTACTCAGGACTCAGAAAAGAGAAAAACAAAGATTACATTACAATACCAAAGTATGATTATGTTTGGGTCTGAACCATGAATATGACATATAAAGGAGCTCTACAATCATGACCCCATAACTTGGCGACACGCCCCTTCCCCCGGCTGCACAATTCTGGCCAATGGCGGAGCTATCCGCTCCTTCCCTGTTTGAATCCGCTGAGCGGTGGATGATCTGCTGCAGCAATTGGCTAGAAATGCCAATCCCTCAAAACCGCGGCTGCTGCCCGCAGCCTGATTGGGGACACATAAGGGGAAAGGGGGGCGATGCGCCCAGACTCAGTATAAAAGTGATGGATGAGCATCCATCTTCCTCTTCCAAACTCGCCTGATGGTGTCGGCAGTTCTTCGAACTGTAAGGAGAGACTCCTTTTCCTAACACGTGTTCTGGATTCTGTCCTTGCTTCCTGCAACCAAGTTTTCCCAATAGTATGGCTGGGAAGTGCCTCAGAGTGCCTGCCAGGAACGCGCAGCACGCAAAGGACATTTTGAAACCCATTTTCTTCCATATTTGTAATATGGAAGAAATAATATATGTATTAGCAGAAGCTAACTCACTGATAAGAGCCACAAGGTTTCTTTGTTAGGAGGAACCGCAGGCTTCTTGCTTCAAGTTAAACAATAAGTCATAAAACGGGATCATAGAACAACCCCCCCTGTCCTTATCCAACGAGCTGCGCATTCGCGTCATACACCGCCTCCTCGCGTACACGCGAGGGGCTGCGTACGACGTCAGTAGGAAGCGCCCCGTGACGGCCCTAAAGGACGTCATCACTGGTCGCCATATTGCTCAGGCACCGGTAGTCTTAATATAACCGTTTAGTCTAAGCAGTGTTTTTATTTTAGTTGTGCTTTCAGAATAAATTGGTTGAATTGACTCAGATCCCTGGTTTCTGTTATTCCAAGTGTGTGTGTGAATTACTGCAAGAATTCAATTCCTTCTGATAGGATCTTTCTGGTGTAATCCCTAATAATAATCATTATAAGTGAGATTATTGGTTGATAATCCCCTTTTGATTATATATGTTATCTTGTTTCTAGCCCAGAGGCTAGATCGTGCCCCGATTAAATTATTTAAAGGCTGATTAACTGCTAATCTACAATTATTAGTAAATTGTCTCAGCATCACCAGATAGATCATAACAATTATCAATTAATTAATTACCTTTAATTGATAATTCCCCAACATTTAATAAGGGAAAATGATATAGCAAAGCTTTAATACAGTTACCAACATTCTAGGCTAATTCTTTTTCAGATTATGACTCTTTTAATTTAATGACGCACCAGATATAAAACAAATTTTTTTAATCAAAAATAAATCCAAATTTATATAGGGGATGACTATGACAGGCAAACCAAGTCTGTCTAGCAGATTGGTTCAGGGCTGTACATAATATAGGACTTAATTTTTTGCAAATTGGTAATGTATTGTTGCAGGGCTTAAACATATTTGGGATTTAACGGGATTATGAAAAATAATATGTACGTTTAACAATTTTTAATAAATTTCAGTTTGAATTAAATTTTAGGAAGGCCAGGTTTGGGTACACTTTTTACCTGTCACACCTGTGATGGGGACTTTTTAAAATCTGTCTGGGTTAAGTGGATAGGTGGTGATTGATTTCATATGGGTAACTTCGGTCAAGGGTTGCAGATTCCTTTTGGTGTTCAGTTATGCATATGGATCTTCACCTAAGGTCAAAATTGGCTAATATAACTGCACAGACAGGGCTGATTGGTGACAGGCCCTCCAAATGACTTTGATGGCCATCAAGAGTGAATAGAATCAAAAACTGTTAATTTTTAGATGTTCACAAGCTTATGTCCAGCAACAGGTGAGGAGCACACCGTCTCCTCTGGCCTCAGACGTGCGGCATCTGACAGCTCGGGTCAGGTCCCTGACTACAGCTCCTAAAGGGGTCCACGGTCCAGCTCCAGATCCCAGCCACGTACTGAAACAAATCAGGCAGGATTTCCAGGATCATACCTAAAGAGGGTGAAGTTTTTTTTTCCAAGCTAACACTGAGCTGACGCTGAAGCCACAAGGAGGCGGGGCCTAAGTCACCCAGAAGATTGGTTTTGGGGTTGATATTAATGATCAATTGTTTGATTGATCTATGTGCCAATGGGGGAGATGAGCAATTGAAATTGCCATCTGAAAGAGGGATATACAGAAGAGGAGGAAGGATCACAACTCAACCAGCTTCACAAAGTCCCTGCAGCTGCCAGCAGTCTCAGAGGGATCTTCCAACTGGGGCAGAAGATAAAAATATATTTAAAAAGACTGAATAGACTTTTTAACCATTTTTTGCATTTTACAGGTTTTTTAACCATTTAATTAAACATTTTTATTCACAGGTGCAGATTGTTAAAACTGCCTAAGAGGGTTTCTTAAAGAATTTTTAATCAGTTTATTTTCAGGATTTCTTAACATCCAGTTGTTTTTAAGGTTGTATTAAGGTTTGCGTTAATAAAAATGGGTCTACTAGGTGAAAAGATAGAATAGCTGAGCTGTGGTTAAGGTCAAAGTACTCCTGGGGGCGTGGGCTGTCCCATTGATCCGCAGTACAAAGGATTTACAAGCCAGAACCAGGGAAAAGAAAGACTAGATAGACTTAAAAAAATAATAATAATAAAAAGGTTTCTTAACCCCTTAAGTTTAATGTATTTGAGAATGTCAAGCAGATTGTAAATTGTGTTTTCTCATCTTGTGGGTATTAATTTGTATTATTTTTTCTCTAGGGCCTCCTTCACAGTGTTAACATAAATTAAAAGTTAGACTTAGTTATGTCTTCACATTTAGACATTCTTATTCCTACTATTTACATTTTGGGTTTTAATTCTGTGTTTATTTTTGGGTATTGCTACAGCTACCAGTTAATGGAGTAAATTAAAATAAGGAACTTAGAATAGGGCAAAAGAGGGTATATCAACAATTGAGGGATTTACATGTTTTCTTATTTTACAGAAATTATATTTTTAGTTTTAAATATTAGATGACGCTGGCGGGGAAAAATCAGAGAAAGTAGTTAATTCGTGTTAAAACGAAAGAAAAGAGGGAATTGAAGAATATTATATCTTTGTGAACGCTTTTATATGTATTTTTGTATAACCTGCTCTACATGTATTTGAGTAAACATTTTTATATGTAGTGAAGTACTAAGAATATATACATATGTAAGTTATTAGGGTCATATACCCAATTAGAATTGTGTGAACCTGGGAAACTCAGTGTTTCTAGTTGGTCTGGCAGGTCTAGGAGACATCTAGGAGAACAAAGCTGTGTTCATTAAAACTGAGTTGAGAAGCAGAAACAAGGAGTGAAAGGGAGTTACGAATGCTGAGATAATGAGAAACATAACTCACAAATAAACTGTTCAAGGTCTCGGGGAAGCGGAAAATGTGAGGAAAGATGTGATTCCTTTGCTGACAATGTATGTGTGTGGTGCTATGAAAGATACTGGGTGTGTTCAACTATGATTCAGTGTTGTGCTGAAAAAACTGGGATGCCCTGTTTTTGAAGTTCATTCACAACAGTACACTGTCCTGGCTCCTCCTGATCAGGTGCGTTCACTCAAACAGAATTCTGTTGTGTGTTATCTTCTCTCTGTTCTGGGTAAAGGCTCTTGAAAGATCTCGCTAAGGACAGTTGGGGTCCTTTAAAACTAGAAAATAGTTCCAGATTGGGCAGCAAGGTTTAACCTGAAATACATGATATAAAGAGAAAATAATATCCCAACAGGAGACATGAGGAAGATGAGGAAGGTACGATAATTATCCACATTAACGGTGAAATTAATATTTATGCCATATGTTATAGCCAGTGCTTTGATTTGATCAATGGTTTAATGGCAAAATTAAATCAGTTAGCTGCATTTGCAAATGCAGCTGCTGGATTTTAATTTTTTCTCTAACTTGTCCTCTGTTGTGGATTAACTCCAACCATCGATTAATTCTGTGCATAATGAGGATCCAGCGTCCTCAGCGGTCTCGGATATCTGGGACCTGCTCCAAGGAACAGAGAGAACAGAACACAAAACACACACACATCCAGATCTTGAGTTTCTGAGACATACCTATAGGACGGGCTTTCACCTGAGAGTGAAGCGCCGTTCTATCAGCGTTTGTTGCTTTTATTGAATACAGCAAACATCACATGATTGGGCACACTCACAGACATACATTGTCTGCAAAAAATCACAAGATACACTTCAGTATTTCTCCATACCATCACATGCTTTCCACACATCCTGCTTCTCAAGGGTCTTTGAACTCTTAGCATTGTTTTGAGTTATCTTTCTCATTATTCTTATCACTCCCTCCACTGAGGGCAGTTTGTTCTCTGTGATTGTTTTAACCTAAATGTGCCGCTGTTTGTAAAATCCTGGTGCAGATTTAAAATTATTTACACTACATAGCCTAAAATAATCTTTAGAGTCAGAGTAGCCCACTCTGAATCTGTGTAGATTATTATAGGGAATGTTTGCAAATTATGACCAAAAGTTAGTACAAAGGCTTTGTATGAACAGCTTTGTTTTATAACATTGTCCAGGTAAAACCTTGTTTATTGCCTTTATAGTCCACGTAGTTGTATCAAAAGTATGCTCTTATTCTGTGCTCCACATATCTTGTAAACAAATGGGGTATGTGTATGTTGGATGTTACCATCTTGTTTAAGTTTGTTAGCCTAACGGTGTGTCCACACCAAACGCGATAAGAGTGACTAGAGCTTCATGCTTACATGTAAAATCAATGGAGGAGCGCGATGAAGCGCGACTTGGGGTCCCGCGACACTTCAGAAGTAGATTTGCGTCGCAAAAAAGCTTTTCTGCCTGATTTGCGCGATCAATTCGCGCTACAGATGCAATGGAAAATTCGCGCTGCATTTTATGTGGTGCATTTTGTGCATTCGCATTCATACCGTCTACCGCTCGAGTCAGAAAAATCTGAACTCCAGCGTCAAATCACGCCGCGACAACCAATCAGGGGACCGAGTGTCAGTGATTCTGTGACTGTCATGTTGTCACAGCCTCAGCAGGACGTGGAGCAAATACTGATAAATACCGTGGCTAATCACCCCAAGCTACATGACACAAGCAGTTTTCAATACAGAGACAGATAAAAATATATATAATAAATAGGTGAAACTATTTAGACAGGAATGCTCTTAAGAGGTTTGTGGGTGGTTCTTGAAAGAACCCTTGTTGCTGTAAAAGCACCTCTCGGCCTAGCAGTGAGCCTTGAATGGCCTCCTCACCTCACCTGGTTTCCTGGTAGTAACTCCCGCACAACGTCCCACGCTGCTCAAATATTATAAACTTTTTCGAACCGCAGACAGATGGACAGCTGCTCGGAAATGTAGTTGGTGTGTCGGCAGGCGAAGCTGGACCTTCATGGCACAAACTGGCCGAGCAGGTCACATTCTCCAGGTGGCGAGGAGCCGGTGTTTATGAGAGGATGCTCGCTGGTGTGTATGGATCCCTCCACCGTAGCTAGACTGTATCTGTAGCTCACCAAAACCCCAGTCCCAGCTCTACCTGAAGCCACCCGAGAACGTAATCCACTCTGTCCTCCATCAGATCGGAGACCACAGTCCATAATCCACCGGCAGCAGCACTCTGGCCCCAGCTCCGCTAAAGGCCGGGCTGAACAGGCTGTCCTCCGTCAGCTCGGTGCATAATCCACCGGCAGCTGCACTCTAGCCCCAGCTCCGCTGAAGGCCGGGCCGAACATGCTGTCCTCCGTCAGCTCGGTCCATAATCCGTCGGCAGATGCACTCTGGCCCCAGCTCTGCTGAAGGCCAGGTTGCGCGTGAAAATGCCATATTATAGTAGTATATAAAGTATAGTTTGCTGTGTACAAGCTACAAGGTGCGAATGTGCACGCGAACAGCTAGGCGTGTGTTACGCTTTTTTGGTTGTTTATTGAGTTTGGTGTGGACACACCGCAAAATGCACAACAGCTTCATCCTGCATAATATAAAAGAAAGATACTTTGTTTTTGTTTGTTAGTTACTTTGCTAGTGGCATCGCGGCATAGAATGAGCACCGTCTCTGAGTGGTACATTGTTGTTGGCTAAATCTAATGCTAAATATAGATTTGCTCGAGCAATTTCGTGACTCTGCCTCGACAGGAGCACCTGCAGCCACAGTACGTCATTATCCGCACAGAAAATCTGTGTTGCAGACAGATGTATCCAAGCATGATGAGAAACATTAATGAATGTGCCAAAAAAAAAACACACCATCACAAATATCCCATTAAAATTTAACTCTTAGTCCAGATATTTTTTCCATTTACTGATATATCAGTTATTACCTTTGTCATAGGTAATGAGCAAATGTCGGCAAGTAGGGATAACCACCTGCATAACGGAGCACCCATAAGACCATTTTGCTGCAGGCAGTTCATGGTACCTCGCTACGGAGGTGTGGCCAAGACAGCACCTCTTATATACCCCATCACGGCCGGACTGCTGTCGTTACTATTCCAAGCCTACGAGATTAGCCGTTAGCAAGGCAGGATTTGAATTCCAGCGCAGTGTAATCGTTTAACCACTTGGTGTACTAAACTAACGGTTTTTGGTACAAAATTTATATTTTTACTAAAATGTACTAAAATACATAAAATAATTACTGGAAATGTAGATAGTGCTATTATAGACTCAATTATACAGTTTATCAACAAAAGAAAGTTGATTTTGGGGTGAGTTACTATTTAACAAGGAAGACCTTGACTAAGGTTTTATAATAGACTCTGGATTTTTTGCCATTTTCCCATTCTACAGATTGCTTTTGAGGTACGAAAATTGGTAAGCAATTGAATAAGCAGTAATTGAGTCAATCCTAAATGCAAATCCAAAAAAAAAGTGTATGGTTTTTTTCTTTGTATATCTGATCTTATTGCAATATTCAGAGTCCCACAGTTAGCTTCAAACATTTTAGTGAAAGCTCAGTGAAATACCACCTAAAAATATCTGATACTGCCAGCATCCCATTTATGACTATCCTTGGTGGGTCATAGTTAAGGAGTTAGTAACTGTTTTTTTATATTAACCTAGCAGCCTGAAAAAACACCATAATCTAGTAGTCATTTAATGACTTTAGGAACAACCAGCATGGGGTAAGATATAGTCAATCAGCAAAAATAGCCTTTTTGCTACCCTGCTACTATTCTTACTCTAGTTACATCATGTAATTTCTCTGTCTAATCCATTGTCTTAAATCTTCGATAAACAAGGCGAAGAGGAGTGTCAAAATGCAACAAGACTTTTGAGTCCTGCAATCTGAGTCATTCAGTGAGGTCTCAAATAAAGATTAAAACCAAATTTTCCAAGCACTTTATATAAAAAGGGACCACCTCACTGAATTAAGTCATTTTTGGTGTCTAAACTCTAAGGTCTGTAATTTTTGCTCATCAACCAGCCTGATTATGTGTAAAACCAACCCGGTCCCACGGCATTTAATGAAATAGTCACATTTTTTAATCTATTATTTCATGCTCACGGACACGAGTGTTCCAATTTTTTCTGTGCTCCACAGCACGATCTTAAAAAAAACGACTGAATTACATTGGTCTGGTTGCGGTCTGAAAATCGCCACCCCGGGACGTTTTATCTTCCTTTTGAACTGCAGTTCACAAGCGGATTTGTTCTTTTTTTATTTCAGTCCTTGATATTACCATTTGCATGTTGTATTTTTCTTAATTGTAATTATTTCGCTTAATTTTATTAAATATCGGGGGGAGATATTATGTTTCTTCCCCCGATATTTAATTAGTTTATTTGCATTTATTCCAGGTTTCAAAATAGGCTAAAAATCTGTATATAATATAATTATATAATTTATGGTAGTGGCATATTCTGTGTCTTCTGTGACGTGTTATTTAGAGCCAGGATCGCTTATCTGACCTTTGCCAATAGATAGAATTATGACAGTCAGAATCAGGTTCGGCTATGGAGCCAAAGTGTGTGAGTGAGTCAAGGACACAAAAATAAGTTTCAAAAAGTGTATTAAAATTTAAGTCAAACGACAAACAAAACATTAAGAACTGTTTAAAGGAAAATCATCCAACAACAAAGACAAGCACACACGTAAGTGTGTGTGGTTGAGGGAATCCCTTCTTTAGGATTCAGGTCAAAGAGTTCTGTCAGTTCCAAGGTTCGGTTGTCCTGTTAACCAAAATTAGTTATGCATGTAGCGAAGTAATTACAAAGTAACTGATATTAAAAAAGGAATATCAAAGAAAGTATATACATATGAAAAAAGTTTTGAAGCTTCACAAATTCAAAATTAAGTAAACTGAACATACTTAAATTTAATCTCATTAGCATAAAGCAAAAAGTCTAATTAACTAATTAAATGTTGCACAACAAATTGGTGGTGTTAAACCAAATCAATACCACACTACTATAAACAATTATATAGTGTGACATCAAAGTGCAGCCAGAATGGTAAAAATCCTAGGAAACAAAGGATTACTGAAAGTAAAACCAAAGTATTAACCATTGAGCTCAAATATCAAACCAAATTAAGACCAAGCACTAAAAAACATTCCAATCCATGCTGACCATGTGATTTCTTGTTAGAGGCTTGGCTACTTGGGCCAGCTCCTCGGGAGGAATCCCGAGGCGTTCCCAGGCCAGCTGGGAGACATAACTCTCAGCTGGCCTGACACCCACAATGTTCAGCATTGTGGGTGTCCTGGGTCTTTCCCTGGGTCTCCTCCCGGTGGGACGTGCCCAGAACACCTCACCAGGGAGGCGTCCAGGAGGTATCCTGACCAGATGCCCGAGCCACCTCAACTGGCTCCTCTCGATGTGGAGGAGCGGTGGCTCTACTCTGAGCCCCCTCCGGATGACCGAGCTTCTCACCCTATCTCTAAGAGAGAGCTCAGCAACCCTACGGAGGAAACTCATTTCAGCCGCCTGTATTGGCGATCTCGTTCTTTCGGTCACCACCCAGCGTTCGTGACCATAGATGAGGGTAGGAACATCAAAAAAAGCATCAAAATCTGTGGTAGCCCCACCAGTCATTTACAGAATTGCTCATGAAGTTGATATCTGTACAAGATAATGATTTATTTTATGTAACATTTTTTTAACTGAGATACACAAGAAATGTATTTTATCTGTTTTATTTTAGAATTTGTATATTGTTTTTGTCTGTTTTGCTCTGTCCCTCTATTTTCTCTTTTCCTGTCTCTCCCTGTCTCAACTTATAGAAAACCAGACTGACTATTGCTTTTTGCCCACACTGTAATGTGATGTTATGTCAAAGATATGATATAATATGTCTGATTTCAAAATACCAGTTATGGATTTGAGATGTGCCAGGTTCTGCTCAACTCCTCAGGTCGCCTTTACGCCTTTATGCTGCAATTTCTGGTGTATGGGGATCATTTGTCACCAACTGCATCACATCCTACAACCCTGGTCGACACATCACCATTGATGAACAGCTTTTCCTGTCAAAGACTCGCTGCTTTTCACTGCAATACATTGCAATGAAACCTGACAAGTTTGGGATCAAGTTTTGGGTGGCTTGTGACTTGAAATCCAAATACATCCACAATGTCCTCCCATATCTTGGCAAGGACCCCAGTCGTCCCAGTGGGGAGAGGCTATCTGAGAATGTAGTTATGAGGCTGATGGAACCATTCCTGGACAATGGCAGAAATGTTACCATGAACAATTTCTTTACATCGCTGTCACTTGCACAACGACTGCTTAGCCGGAAAACCAACATCCTTGGCACAGTCAACAGGATTCGGCGAGAAATTCCACAATCAACAAGACAGGGACCACGATGAATTCCCCACTCAGGTATTTTCAACCACTGGTGCCACGCTGACGGTGTATGCGCCCAAACGGAAGAAGACAGTCTACATTCTCAGCAGCATGCACAGTGTGGTTCAGAGTGAAAATACCACCAAAAGGAAGCCAAACACTGTCACCCTTTACAACACCACAAAGTGTGGCGTTGATGTGATGGACCAGATGGTGCGGGAGTACACTGTCCGCACATGAACACGGCGCTGGCCAGTCGCTGTGTTCTATAACATGATTGATATGGCAGCACTGAATACATATGTGCTCTATCAAGCATGCACCGGGAGGCAGGAGAGACGGGTGGACTTCCTGGTGGAGCTTGCAAGAGAGTTGGCTCAGTCTCATGTGGGTGCAAAGCAGGCACAAAAGGAACAAATGCTTAGATACAACCTTCAACACCTAGCCCTGGGAAAAGAGCAATGTGTCAGATTAAAATTCCGTGTACAAGCAATCATGCCATTTTGCGATGTATTGACTGCTACAAATACACATGTGGCAAACGCAGAAAGGAGACGGCTTGGCAGTGCCAGGATTGTGAGTGATTATTGAAATGTACTCACCTCAATCCCTGTTACTTACTGTTTAGTTTTCTCTGTGTTGCTTGAAAACGGAAATTTCCCTGAGGGAGTCACCCCAAAGGGATCAATAAAGTTTTAAGTCTAAGTTCTAAGTCTCACTCACTTCCACTCTCTAACACTGTATCCTGAAAGTACAATTTTTTTATTATTATTTGTAAATATCATGAAGGCCCAGTTGGGAAAACCACAGATTTTTAGTGATTTTGTTGATGTGGATCTGTTCTTTTACTTTTCCTATGTGTCTGGTGGGGATGTTGGAAGCCCAGTGTTGTAGGGTCCTGATAACTTCTACATCCTTCTACATATATTACATATATTACATTTGATTCAGTTCATGTGTTCTGCCCAGTCAGTTAGCAGCTCTGACAGAGCAATCCTGCTGTAATCTGATTCTCCCCCTCCCCCATTTTATGTCAAGGTGTTTTGAGTGAAGTGGCTCATGTCACGTCCTGTGGTGCCCCAGTGATTGCCTCATTCACATAACAAAAGGAGGGTTCACAGGTGGCCTTCCAGCCGATCGGCTGACCTGTGGGTTTTATAGGTAGAAAAGCCAAATGGCTGCTCTCTGGGAGTTCTAGTGTTAATTAAAAAAAGTTTTTCTTTAAAATTTAATTCGAAATCAAAAAATAAACATCTTTCAGTTTAATGCTATAAATGGGGGGGGGGGGTATCTTAAGTTGCTAAATGTTATTAATAAAGTAACATTTGATCTAAATGACTTGAAGTATTACTCTGTGTTCAGATTCTATATTGAAGGTTAGTGTGGGAGCATTGGTTCTGGTTAATTCAGTAATTTGTTCATTTGAATCATTCTCTCTGTTTCTGCTATTGATTAAGATCAAAACTTCAGATAGTTTCTCAAAACTGGTATATCACCTTCCTGAGATCCCATGAGATGGAAAGAGTCAGAGTGCCATTTAACTAGCAAATGATAGCTTATGAGTATGCATAAGCATTTAACAGGTTATATATTTGGAGTTTGGTCTGAAAGCTGTCAGAGATGGAAGGAGATGAACTATGTTTCCCAGAGCTCCTCAACACCTCCTGCAGGAAACCAAATTATTCTCCCTCTCATATGTTGTTTCTTTCTGTTTTTCTCTCTATTATTTCTCTGCTCACTCTGAGTCTTAACCTGCTGGTCATCATTGCTATCTTGCATTTTAGGTAAATACTTATTTATATTTAAAGCTAAATGATGTGTTAAAGTATTGTGCAGAAGGTAGTGATTGTCAGGGGAAAATATTTTATATTGAATGAAATATGCTAACAGTCAGTGTATAAATAAGGAAAGAGTCAATGTGTGTTTGTATTTTTATCCTTCCCAGGCAGCTCCACACCTCCACCAATGTTCTCCTTCTCTCTCTGGCCTTCTCAGATTTCTTTGTGGGTTTTCTTTTGTTCTTTCAAGTTATCATGATAGATGGCTGCTGGTATCTTGGCGACCTTACATGCGCTTTTTATGTTGTTCTGGCTTTTATTGTTCCATGTTCCTCAGTAGGAAATATGGTGCTAATTTCAATTGACCGTTATTTCGCCATTTGTGATCCTTTACATTATCCCACTAAGGTTACTCTGAAAAGAACTCAATTGTCTGTTTCATTGTGTTGGAGTTCTTGTCTTGTTTATTCCATTGTAATCTTGGGGGAGAACCTGATTCAACCAAGCAGATTTAGTTCATGTACTGGAGACTGTACAGCTGATTTTGGAATCACTGGACTTATTGTTGATCTTTTTATAACTTTTCTTATCCCCATTGCTATCATCATAATTCTGTATGTTACAGTCTTTGTGGTCGCTATGTCTCAGATTCGTTTAATGCGTTCCCATGTTAAAGCCATCACACATCAGCGTTTAGGAAAAGGGACACCTAAGAAATCTGAAATGAAAGCGGCCAGGACCCTTGGGATTGTTATAATTGCGTTTCTTCTGTGTCTTTGCCCATATTATTGTGTCTCACTTTTGAGCCAAGACAGCTTACTCAATACTTTAGCAGGTGCCTATGTTATTTCATTGTTCAGCTTTAATTCTTGTCTAAACCCTCTGATTTATGCATTATTCTATCCCTGGTTTAGAAAATCTATCAAAATCATTGTTACACTTAACATTCTCAAGTCTGGCTCCTCTAATGCAAACTTACTGTAGCCCTAAATAATGTAAAGCACCTCAGCAAAGTAACTAATTTCAACACTTTGAAACCTTAAACTTTAATGGATTGAAGGTGATTTTATGCAATAGACAAACACATAATGAAGGACTGTGAAATGAAATGTTTTTGGTGTCTGAACTGAATCCTTATGCTTTTCTAGTCATACAGCCCATTCAAAGTGCTTTACTTTTGACCCACATAAAACCAGTTAGACTCAAAAAACATGCACATAGTCATTCACACAGTTCAGTGTTGATGGATGGACATTATGCCAGACTTCTAATTTTGGTTCTTAAAATGTTTAGACCTCCAGGCAATTTCTCAAGCCACTCATTGCCTACAGACGACAGAAGCTGTTATATGCTGTTGGGCTAAGTGCACATGCTTTCGTCTGGTTGTGTGTCGCTCAAAGACTTTTGCAGGGGTGGCAGCCGTAGCTTTTACCCTCTCTCCCTAAATGTTACTGACCAGGAAGCAGTATAACAGCAATGGCAGAAAAAAAGAATAAACATGTTGTTCCAATAACTCATGTGGTTATCAGCATACCTTGTTTTTATATTTATTTGTTTCAAGTTAGTTATTTTTTTTTCCTTTGCATCACAGATCTTTGGATGTCTACCAATCTGGGGCCTGAGCCACACCTTTGTAGAGGAATCTGGGGGAGCCTCCGCAGTATAAAAGGCTTTTTATTAAAGCTTTTTGGCACTGTGGTATATGGCTTTAAAAAAGCCAAGTACTGCAATATGCACTTCAAAGTGTATTATTGTATGTATATTTTTTTAAAGTTAAATGTGACAAAGTAAACAAACTCTCTAAAGTCAGTATTGATAGTAGGCAAGACAAGTACAGTGGATGGATGGATGGGTGGATGGATGTTAGGTAAGGCAGGATAAAAGAAATTGTCAACAGGTAAAAATTATTTACATTTCTTTCTTTCTTCTTTCCCTGACAAGTACAGTTGTTATTTCTGTCAGGTTGCACGGTGGACCTCTGTGCTGCTCCTTTCCACATTCTCTGTCATGCTTAGGTCATCTATAAACTGTGTATAACATCAGATTTGTTTTATGATAATAGATGTTTTCTTAAGGTAATCATTAAAGGAACTGGCCATTGCTAGACAATTGTTTAGGTGTCAGAAATGGGGGAAAATCAGATTAGTTATATAGTTTTAACTAGAACAAATTACACAGAGATCGCAGATTTCTTCCAAGGTAGGTCAGTCCCAGTCAAGAATCCCAGAACAAAAGTAAAGACTTCGAAAAAGTGGTCCATGCTTGTGTCACCTCACAATTAGATTATGCTAACTATTATGCTAAAGACACACTTTTATTTGCTAGCTTTTAATACATCTTAACCTTTTATATTTTATCGGTGATTGGTTTATTGTTCAAGTGTGTTTTGATAATGCTGTATCTGGTACTTAATGTTCAGCACTTTGGACGGTTTATACCTTGTTAAATATGCTCTACAAATAAATATGGCATGGTATGGTATGGTAAAACATACGACTTCAAGGGTAACTTACCCCCTACCAAGGTCAAACTCCGCCCACATTTTCTGATTGAAAAATGCCTCAAAAGGAGGTGTTGCTCGCTAATCAGCGAGGAAGAGGGTTAGGCAGAAGGTTAGGCATAAGGTAAAAATTATATAAATTTTGCCAAAGATAGAGATTATTATTATACCGCGGTTCTGCAACTTGATGATGTCATCAAGCTGTGCCAACATACTTTTTAACAGGTATGCAAGGATACTGATATTCAGTGTTTGTCGCCACATTAGATATTAAATGTTTACTGTTTGTTTTTTATTTACCCAAAAAGGAACTTGTTAAACATGAAGCATTTTTAATTCAAGTACATGCAGCTTTCTTTTTGTGCGATATTATACATATAAATAAGTAACCAGGAAAGTAGACACTTTGGAACCTTATATTTTGCTTTTATTTTATTGAAAATTTCTTCATCTTTATGTTTTGAGATTTTTGTGTTGCATTATTTTGGAAAAAGAACTGAATATATGTTAATTGCATTTTGCACAATAAATGTTCTTTAAATGGCATTCTAAACCTTTTTGAATTTGTTCTGCTGCAATGTGGAAAGAGAGAATGTTCATAAGCTGTCATTTCAACATATATAGGGTTAGGGTTATATATGCAGCTATACATATCGTTACCACACATGCTTTAAATTATATCGCAATATAGATTTAAGGCCATATCGCCCTGCCTTACCTGAGATCATCACTGGCCCCCATTTAGTCCTCTTGAAAAACTTCCTAGATACACCCCTGAAATGAAAACATTATGAAAACATCTATTAAAGCCTTATTATTCAAGAATGAAAATGTAATACCTACAATCAATTTGCTTATTAAACACTGAATTGGGGTGCTTTCACACCTTAGTCCGAAGAAACCGGTACGATTGGGGACCAATTTTGCAAAGTTGCAACATGGTTGCAAAACGGGGCCTGAAACTGGCGCACGCCACTTTCAAAGCAAAAGTTGTGATTTATAAAAAACAGACTTGACGGGAAAATGTGCGCACTTGTACGCCAACTCTGACCCGTGCGTACGGACATTTTGGAGACGAGGGAGTCGACGACGCAGTTGGTGAGGTGGTGAACTGCAGCCAGACTGCATATTACTCCTCTCACGCATTTCATTTCACCTCACACCAAACATTAATTATGGATTCATGTTATTATAAACATCCAAACAAGCAATGATATCTTTATTGTAGCTTAGCAGTGAGCTATAGCTCTTCAATATTTTTTTTTCAATATTAAAATACAATTTAAACATACACGTAAAATTTATCTCAAAACCTTAAACTCAGATAAAAGGGCCGCGACTGTGTGCTAATTAATAAATTGAATCATCTACCGTCCCTGAGCGCAATAATGCCTGCAGTCTTGGATGGGATCATTAAGATGAGCAGGCAATACATCACGTTTCCATATACTGTGGGGGAGCAGGCCAAAATTAAGACGCAATTTGCAGCAATGTCCGGTTTCCCAAACATAATCGGCGCAATTGACTGCACCCATATTACTAAGGGCCCCGTCCGAGGAAATTCCCCTCCCTCCCAGCATGAGAACCCCGACCCACAGCCGCCTCCTCCTCGACAGGAAGCCTTCACCCAGGGAGCAAGGATCGGCCAGGATGTAAAAAAATGTATTGTATCATTTAAGGTAGCAATGGGTGTCACTAGACGCTGGGCAACCTCATCTTCCTCAGCCTCCTAATCCACGAAATCTAAGAGCTCAAAATACACGGCGTGTTAGTGGGTCTCCTTAAAATATGCTCATATTTAGTGTCAGCTTGGGTGTACATGGACCCCCTCCAGTAGCAAACCCACTCTGGCGGTGGGAGGCAAGTATTTTTTTTTTTCTCAACTTTGAAGTCCGAGAACCTTTTATTTATTTATTTCGGGTACCGTGTCTGCACTGCAGACGCCACATGCTGGCACTCACAGTTCTTTCTTTTATTTGTGAAACCGCTGCTGTGTCCACCAAATAAAATGTCTCTTCTAGCCTCCACTTCACCCACTAGCACTTCAATCAACATCTCCGTAAAGTTTCTCTTCTTGTTTTTCTTTTGATGTTGCCATATTTCCCTGTTTCTTCATATGCATCAATATTCATGTCCTGCTTTGCATTGACCTTTTATAGCCAGATTTGGGCGTGTTCAGGGCGGGATATGAGCCAAATTCACATGCTCAAACTTCCAAGAAGATTGTGATTTATAAAGGGAAATTGCTTACACTTGTGCGTAGGCATGGTTTTATAAATCAGAAATCGTTTTGGCGTACAGAAACTTTTTGTTTTGGTCGTACGTACACTTTTAGTAGGGATTCTACGCAACGTTTTATAAATTTGACCCCTGGAATGATAATGAAAAATAAAAATCACGTCAAACTTCATGGAGGTTCACATTAAACTCGCACATTCATCTAATTTCTCCTAAAACGGTATGGGAACATAATACTTGGGAAGTGCTGTACCCATGCAAACAACACAAGACTTATTAGAAACTGATCTGGCAGAATAATTAGCAAATTGATAGCACAATTTTCCTTCAACCCAACTCTCCTGAAGGACATTAGAGGTAATGGATCTCTGATGAAGTCCAGCCCAGGTGACCGCTCATCCCTGATGCAGATTCCAAATGACACCCCCTACCAAAAAATAAAACACAAACAGCATCAATGTCTCAGTTATTTTTGCTCTGGAGCCCCAGAGCTTCAAAAAGTTTGTCATTTTTTCCATTTCTTCACGTGGGATCACTAGATGTACAGAAAATGTCCAAACCACAGTGTTAGGAGTTAATTTTTTTGTCTACATCTCCCAGTTCTTTGCGTCTGTAGTGGTGGGCTTGTCCAGAATCGGTCCTGTAAGCCTCTTGCAGGAACTGGCATGGACCCAAGTTGCTCTCTCAGCGATCTTTATAGCGGTATAGGTCACAGGCAGAACCTGGAATGGTCCCTGCCAGCGGTTTTATTGCCAGTGTCTTCGTCTCAGTTCTTTAAAGTAGAACTGGCATGAAATTCCCCGCAACATTTGGGCCCTTTTTAGGCACAATCTAAGTACCTTAATATTATATCAAAGGATTGCTTGCCGTAATTCAGCCTTGTTGCAGAATTACAGGTGTGACGAGGTAGCCCTTCTGTGAGCATTAGCACAGAACCTCCGGGTAATTTAAAGTTATGAGTATTTTTTAATAATTTAATAGGAGTTTGTTCAGGAGTTTGTTTGATTTCCAGTGATGGAATGGGTAGTGCAATACCTCTCAACTGGGCGATCTAAAATTGATAACTAGATTAATCAGGATTTTTAATGTGATTAAATGGTTTATGCTTTGCTGAAAGTAATCAAGGCCTGCAGCTGTAAAGAGGAAGTAGTATCTGATATGAGATGTGCTGTACCATATATGGAGTTGTTTTTCAGAGCAGAAGCTGCAGGATCAGGCACCATCAGGCACCACCAGGTACCTGTTATCTCGCAAGATGTAACTGAAATGTGTGTGTAGGGAGAATAACCAGCAAATGTATTGATGTGTATGTGCTATGAGCCACTCCCTGTTGAATGAATAAAACGCAGCAGATCTTCAGAACGCTTTGGACTCAGCCTGCTGGGGACAGGTCTTCTCCACTCTCTGCAGAGGTGAAACTCAGCCTGACTTTTTCTCCACTGAAGATGTTTTACTCTAAGTAGTCCTGAACTGGGGGTGGTATTATTGACCACGACAAGATACATAAATAGATAACTTGGATAAATCAGATTGTATTCGCATTACACAACATTTAGTAAGTGTAACAAGTATGCTTTTATTGAAAATGGAATAGAAAACCATTAATTTAAAAGATTTTGGGAATGAAATCATAGCCTAATGTGGTAAGTTCAAGTTATTGCAACTCCAAGAGAATTACTTAAAAATTAGAAAGGTGGGTTTAATCATGTCAGAATTGTATCTTTTTAGAACAGACATACACTATTTTATCATCTAAATGTAAAGAGTTTTTCCTTGTTTTCTTTTTTCCTCCTTTTTCTTTCGTGCAGATTCTTGGCTATGTGGAGCTCTCTGATGTTTATTTCTCTTTTTTTTATTTTGTATGGTTTTCCTCTCTCTTTCTGTATTTCTTCCTTCCTTTCCTCCTTTCTTTCATTCTTTGTTTTGTTTATTTTTCCTTTTTTCTCTATTTTTTGGTCTTCATTTTCTGCTAGAGCAGAAGTAGTTAGACTTTTAGTTTTGCTTCCTGACAGATTTTCTTGTTTATTCCTGATTTTCTTTTTGGGGCATGTTTAAGACTCTCATTTCAGAAAAGGGGGGATTATGGTGAAAAGTGTTTTTTTTTTTTTTTTTTTTTTTTTTCTTCTCTAACTTCATCTTTACCTTGGAGGGAAATTGGTTTTAGTTAAAGCTTCGATGATTTTTGCCAAATTTTTTATTGATTTCGGATTTGAGGTTTCAATTCAGTTTTCAATTCAGTTTATTTATATAGCGCAGTTTCACAACAGATGTCATCTCAAGGCACTTTACAAGAAGAGTTATTACAATACAATGTTTAATTTAGAAATTAGAGAACCAGAGGAGATTGCGTCGTGTAATTCTCAGCAATCCCTCACACTGAGCTAGCACGAAGCGACTTTGGAAAGGAAAAACTCCCTTTTAACAGGAAGAAACCTCCGGCAGAACCAGGCTCAGCACAAGCGGTCATCTGCCGAGACCGTCTGTGGTTTGGAGAATACAGAACAGAGACACAGAACAGAGACACAGAAAGAACAACACAACTGATGCAGAAGTTTGTTGCAGGACGTGGAGAACTTTCCGTCACTGCAATGCCATCTTAGTCAGGGTCGTCAAGCAGGGCGGGTCAGGAGCACCTACTGTAGGAAGAGACTAAGAGAAAACAGGTTAGCGCTTGAATTGACAGCACATCATGCAGTTGGGGAGAAGTAGGAGAGAAAGTAGGAACAGACCCTAATAATGTCCTCCAACAGCCTAGCCTAAAGCAGCATAGCTACTAACATTAACCTGTCTCCTAGCTACTAGGAGACCTAGCTACTAACACTTTCTACCTGGCTTACATTAACCTATCTCTACCTAGCTACTCTACCTCTTCCTATCTCTTCCTAGCTTTTGACACTCTACCTGACTACTAACATTAACCTGTCTCCTAGCTACTAGGAGACCTAGCTACTAACACTCTCTACTTGGCTTACATTAATCTATCTCTACGTAGCTACTCTACCTCTTCATATCCCTTCCTAGCTTTTGACACTCTACCTAGCTACTAACATTAACCTATCTCTTCCTAGCTACCTGTCTAACCTGTCTCTAACTGCCTATTAACATATCTCTAACTGTAAGCTTTGTCAAAGAGGAAAGTTTTAAGCCTAGTTTTAAAGATATACAAATTGTCTGCTTCACGAACCAACCCTGGGAGCCTGTTCCATAGGAGGGGAGCCTGATAGCTGAAAGATCTGCCACCCATTCTACTTTTAGAAATCCTAGGAACTACCAGTAAACCTGCAGTCTGAGAGCGAAGGGCTCTGTTAGGAACATATGGAACAATCAGGTCTCTTATGTATGATGGAGCTAGATTATTAAGAGCTTTCTATGTCAGAGGGAGGATCTTGAATTCTATTCTAGATTTTACTGGGAGCCAGTGAAGAGAAGCTAAAACAGGGGAAATGTGATCTCTTCTTTTATTAATTAGAACCCTAGCAGCAGCATTTTGGACTAACTGAAGACTTTTAATTGTATTCTGTGGACTACCTGATAATAAAGAGTTACAGTAATCCAGCCTTGAATGAACTAAGGCATGGACAAGTTTTTCAGGATCACTCCTGGACAGGATGGTTCTAATTTTTGCAATATTCAACATAAAGGTGCAATATAAAGATGAAAAAAGGAAATCCGAGAAACTTCTTTAATGTCAGATCTAAATTACATATCTTGGTCAAAAATAACACAAAGGTTCTTTGCTTTATTACTGGAGGCTAATTTAATGCCGTCCAGGTGAAGGGGTTGACTAAGTCGTTTCTTTTTCAGAGCTTCTGGTCCAAAGACAACAACTTCTGTTTTATCAGAATTCAGAAGCAAGAAGTTTAGAGTCATCCAAGTTTTTATGTCTTCCAGACATGCCTGTAGTCTACCTAACTGATTGGATTCATCAGGATTTATGGATAGATATAGCTGTGTTTTATCTGCGTAACTATGGAAATCTATCCCATGCTGCCTAATGATTTTACCAATAGGAAGCATATATATAGTAAAAAGAATTGGCCCAAGCACCGAACCCTGTGGTACTCCGCAAACATTGAGGCCGAGGAAGATCTATTGTTTACCTGAACAAACTGAAATCTGTTGGACAAATAAGATTTAAACCAACCTAGTGCTGTTCCTATTATACCGACACTTTGAAGCTTTTCTATGAGAATATTGTGATCAACAGTGTCAAAGGCAGCACTGAGATCTAACAGGACCAGGATGGTCACCAGTCCATTGTCTGAGGCTTTGAGAATATCATTAGTAACCTTCACCAGAGCTGTTTCAGTGCTGTGATGAGCTCTAAAGCCTGGCTGAAACTTCTCAAACAGCTCATTATGGTTTAAATGCTCACACATCTGATGTGCAACTATTTTCTCAAGAATTTTAGAGAAGGCAAGACTAGAAATCGGTCTATAGTTAATTAAGTTGTTTTGATCAAGAAATGGTTTCTTAAGTAGAGGTTTAATTACAGCAATCTTAAGCTCCTGTGGTACATATCCACTTATTAAGGATATATTCATTATATCTAAAATTGGAGCAGCAATCAAAGGGAAAAAATATTTTAAAAGTTTAGTTGGGACTGGGTCTATAGATGTCCCATCTTTGAGTAGGCTTAGGCTTTTCAGCAGCTCACAAATGTAGGCAATTTACTTATTTAGCAGCGCAAGACGTTTGTACTTTTAACAGCCAGAGCTGTTTCTATCAGATTTTTAAATGTTGCTGAACCCTGATGCCAGACATAATATTCAATTCAATTCAAAGATACTTTACTGATCCCAGAGGGGAAATTTCAGTTTACAGTACAACCTGTCCAGATCCAGGTCACTGAAGGGCTTGCAGCCGCCAGAACAGCACTCCCATGTATGTTATATGGTATATGGTACATTGTAAAATGATTCCACCAACCACCGTGTAATAAAACTGCAAATGAAATTACAAGCGTATAACTTGGACATTTTTATTGGAGAGGTATAAAGAAATTCAGAAACAAAAGTCCAGTTGCACATGTTCGTGGGTCATGGTTTAGTCTGCAACATCCCAGGAAGATTAAGAGATTAACGTGTTTTTGTGTTAACTGCTTTTGCTAATCTTAAAGGACCCCAACTGTCCTTAGCAAGATCTTTGAAGAGCCTTTACCCCAGAACAGAGAGAAACGACAAGACAACAGAATTCTGTTTGAATGAACCCACCTCATCAGGCAGTGAGTGAGCCGCTGCTGTCCCAAGGCAGACAGACAACAACTACCCCTGGACCCTCAGGGGGCACCTGTTTTATTGAAAGAACAGCACAAGAGAATCATAGTTGAACACACCCAGTATTTTTCATAGCACCACACAAATACATTGTCAGCAAAATAATCACATCTTTTACCACACTTTCTCCGGGACCTTGAACAGTTTATTTGTGAGTTATGTTTCTCATCTCAGCACAGCGTTGGTAACTCCCTTTCTTTCACTCCCTATTTCTGCTTCTCAACTCAGTTCTAATAAACTCAGCTTTGTTCTGCTAGAAGACCACCAGCCATATCTCAGAGTTTCCCAGGTTTCACAGGTTCACACAATTCTACTTGAGTATATGACCCTAATGACTTACATATTTATATATTCTTACTACTTCACTACATATAAAAAATGTTTACCCAAATACATGTAGAGCAGGTTATACAAAAATACATATAAAAGTGTTCACAAAGATATAATATTCTTCACTACCACAGATGTTACCGTGCTAAACGATAACCCTTAGCTGCCCTTGCCGTTTTGTTTACACAGAATGAAAACAATTCCGACTGTCAATCAGATGGTCATCTACAGTGTAAAAGTTGTTTACGATCTGTCCTTTTTTTTTTCAGGTCAGCTGTATCTACTCAAAGCTGGGCAGAAGAAGGCTTGCCCTACACAAAGTTTGCTTTCAGCACTGAAATAAATCGTTCCAATCCGTCTCATTTTATTCCCAGTTAACACGTCTTAGAGAGAGGTTAACATTTTACCCTAGCCCATAAATTATCCCCCCAAAAAAGCATACGAGACACAAACTCACGGCTCCACGAAAAAGGAGATCTAGTACACATTCTTAACCTCAGCACCATCGCATCCACCACTCTTCTGACTGCTCTGTTTGTTAATTTTCCTGACAATTTGACAGCCAGATTAACCTGGGACCGTTGTGACAAAACTACGCCTCAAAAATCGTAGCTCACAGTAAGATTTCAATCATGCAAATAAACACGTCAGGGTTGATACAAGGAAAAAAATCGGAAGAGTAATGTTTGAATACGTAAACTTTTAAAGTCTCCTCGTGATCCCTTCGTTCATTATTCAGTTGGAGGAGCCATAATAAAGAAACAATGGGATCAGAGGACAGCATTTATACTTGTATACTAAGGGGTAATAATGACAAAATTTAGAATAACTGGGCTCATACAAGACAGTATGGACCTTCCACTGTACCAACACGGACCACTGTTATTCTGCTTCCTAACAACGAAACAGAATGCTGGATCACAATCAGATGCACCACCATGGATGTCACAGCACAATAAACCAATTATGGATTAAAATAAAATATATCCACTACATGGTGAAGCAAAGTTGAGCATTATTTTGTTCCAAATAATCAGCGCCTGCATACTGGGCAACAAAAATGGCACTCTGGGTCTGGCTGCCCCACACATTCCCAGTGGAACCAGAGATCGCACATGCTGCATTGAATCTGGAGTAAAAGAAAAGAGGTCAGTAGAACCAAGTTATCATTATGTCAGAGCAGATTAAAGTTTTCTAATCCAGCGCACCTGCTCTTCCTGTGTGTTCTTGTTCCCACAGGAGCGACACAGCTCTGATAGGTCATCTGTTTGGAGTTGGATGAATAAAAAGGAGCAAGTCAGAAGTGGACAACACCCACAATGCTGAACAGCAAGCAACCACCAACTTCAATATACCAGATCCATTTAAAATTGTTTGTGCCATCTCTTTTCGCAGACCTTCGATTCCCCTCGTGTCTACAGGAAAGTCAGGCCTCCTGTTTTATCAAGGATGCTGCGACCTTGAAAGGTTATGCAGTCAATTATTACAAATCTAAATACTGTCTAAACTGTAATCCAATACAAAAGTTAATCTAAAATAAGTTATGGTTTTACTTTGCAGACAATTACACCACAAGAAGTAAAGTCCTGCTGATGGGGATGAGGAATTGTGTCACAGTTCCATCTTGACACAAGCATGTCTCTTTTTTGTAGAAACGCCCTAACAATGTGAGATATACAAATCAAAACACAAACAGACACACATACACACACACACCTACCTTGTTGGGTTTTTGCATTGGGTGATCTGTTTTGTGGTAGCACCAAATGAGTCCACTAATACAGATCACCGGTCGTGTGGATACATTGCCTGTTACAGAGGAGACTTAGCTGTGGTTTTACCTAAGAATTGTTGAAATGTCAAATACAGAAGGAAAAGTGCACTTACAATTAGTGTCCAGTGTCTGTCCTTACAAACGGCCCCAATAATTAGGTCCCACTCCATTGGAACAAGCTGGAGGTAAGGTATGAGGACCATCTAAAATGCACTTTGCAAAGAATAATAAGAGTGGCACCCAACCTTTTTCAGTCCCTTTGATAGGCCATCATATATAGCCGTCATCTCAAAGGTGTCTATAATCAGTGAGCTTTAGCTACATGTTAAACCTCAAGTAGTGCGCTCACAAAAATACACATTGCATAAAGCCTCACTTTCCAGTTCTCTTCCAGGGGCCAGAGACTTCAGGTCGGTTGTAAAAAGCTTGTACGGCCCCACTTTGGACCATAAAGACTCCCTGTCAAGTTCCAAGATTTTCTCAATCCCTGTAGTTAATGAAAAAAAAAACAGAAAAATATGTTGCCATAGTGAAAATCACTTTGAAAAGCACAACAAAATGACATTACCTGCAGTAGGTCTGTCACTAGAGGCTGACTGAACAGGTTGCACTTGGTGTACCTAAGCCGGAGCAGTCGAGGAGGAAATGGCACCATGAGTTCGAACTCTGGTCCCTTTCAGTTTCTGAGGGATCTGCTTTTCAGGTTCAGTGTAAGGAACCAATTTATCAACGTTAGCCAGGAGTGTAGTATTGGAGTCCCTCAGGTTTACTTTTTTGCCATCTATATGAATTATAGTGTAGGGGCCATGCATCTCTATGTCAAGCTTTCCCCCTTAGCGCTGTTCAGAACGAATGTTCCGCTTCAGGACCAGATTGCCAACCTGGAGGTTGTCCTCAAGTCCTGTTTCAAGTTTCCTTTTGCGGACTCTGGCCTGAATTTTTTTCACATTCTTTTGAACAGCTTGGAAGATTGTGGGTTGGATTTTCAGCCCTCAAAAAGGACCTCTTTGGCCACAAGGCACTCTACTGCATCCTCGGAAATCTGATAACCAAAATACATTGTTAATCTATAAGCATGAAGGAATTGTGGACAGTCAAGTTGGCCATCTTACCTCATATTCTTCCTGTACTTCTGAGGGACACCGTGCTTCCCTCCCAAACATCAAGTAATAGGGGCTGTATTGTGTGGTCAGTTGCTTTTTTGTTCGCAGCCCGAGCATTGTAGCCTGCAAGAAGCGGTCACATTCTTTAGGGGTGTCCCTTGCAAGTCTGTTGAGAGACCTGCAATTGAAGGTTGTATCGTTGTTCCACCACCAATGCTCAATTAGATGCTGTTCAGTGACATTGCCATACACAAGTCTTACCTATGTATGGTGCCATTCAGTTTCTCCAACAAACTATTTGTCTGTGGGTGGTATGGGGTGCAGAAGCTCCTTTTTATTCCAAGGGCTTCACAAAGCCTCAAGTTGATCTGAAATATGATGTTTTGTCAGAGTACAATATGACACGGCACAACTTTAAAAATTAATGTCAAATAGTGTACCTGGTTTTTAGATTCTGTCCCCTGGTCTGTTAGCAGCCTTTGAGGTGTACCAAATTTGTATACAAAATCAATAATACAATTGGCCGCCTCGTCTGCTGTTTTAGTTTTAAAAGAATAGGCCTCTGCCCACTTTGTGAAATGATCAACCATTACACAGATGTATTGATTACCCTCATCAGTTTTTGTCAACCTCATGAGGTCCATCCCTACCAGCTCAAAGGGTTCTGTCACCTATAATGGAATCACAGGTATCAGACACACATGCACCTTGGAAGTTATATACACACCTAATTGTTAATACATGCTCAGACACATTCCGCTACCTCTATAGGGTTGTATTGCTGCTTGTCTTTTAAGCCTGCTCGCTTTGTCTGACACTCAGGACACTGTGCTACCTGGAGTCATAACATAATGGTAAGTTAGACCTTATTGGATTCACTGTACATGGTAATTCGATTACACTTTGTTATGGAAAGTGATCTAATTACCTACCCATTTACGAATATCTGCTTCCGCTACTATTGCCAGGCCAATAGTAGCGACTTATTATGGCACTGTAGGTCTTCTCTACACCGCAGTGTGCTCCATGTTGGCTGGTGTGGAACTCTCTGACACAGCGCTGGCCTCAGATGCTGACAGCACTACCTTGGACAAATGTTTGGTGCCTTCTACAAATTTAATGTAGTATTCCCCCTACTGAGAAAAAAAAATTACACCAACTCTTCTAAGACTACAATTTTAAAAGCATTTCAAAGTGCGAGGTCATGAACAAAAACCAAAAAATGAAAAATTCTTACCTTTTAAAACAAAGTTGGAAGCACGTCTTTTGAAGATGTACCTTTCCTGCTTTGTTATTCCTGGAGGGAATTGATTTTTTGACATATAGTCAACAAGCTGGTTAACCAGTATGGGATCCATTGAAAAGGCACTGCTTTAATGTCCTTGAAACTATTTCCAACCAACTCACCACAACTTCAAATTCCGTGGACCTCTTTATATGGCATCTGGTGCAACACAGGTAATCAGTGCCTATCATGTAGGTTACGAGGTGTGGCTGGTGTTATACTGGTGAGAGTAATTTGTAATGATTGGGATGCTTAACAAATGCAGACATTGCCTGTAATTGAGATGGTATATTTCTTGATCAAAGCGAGATACATTGCTGTAACAGGCAATGTATCCACACAAACGGCGATCTGTATTAGTGGACCCATTTGGTGCTACCACAAAACAGATCACCCAATACAAAAACTCAACAAGGTAGGTGTGTGTGTGTGTGTGTGTGTGTGTTTGTGTTTTGATTTGTGGATGTCACATTGTTAGGGTGTTTCTACAAAAAAGAGATGTGCATGTGTCAAGATGGAACTCTGACACAATTCCTCATCCCCATCAGCAGGACTACAGTTTAGACAGTATTTAGATTTGTAATAATTGACTGCATAACCTTTCAAGGTCGCAACCACTGACGCTAACGGAAGTTGGAAACCAGTTAACACAAAAACACGTTAATCTGTAACACCGGTTTCCTGCTTCTGCTCCATCAGAAGAAGGTGTTGATCCCGCTGCAACGGATCACAGATATATTTTTTAAAGTACTATGCTTACAGTGCATTTAAAACATACACTAAGAATTCAAATTAAGGAATAGAAACAAATATGTCTCACTGTGCTGCAGAAAACTTAAGTAGGTCTTTCATAATTACAAAAACAAATGGTAGCATCAGAACTAATTTGGATAACTGATAATAAAAAAACAGTCATACTGAAGATAATATGCAGCTGAATAGGTTAATATTGTGAACAAAATATACAAGCGGCATGAAATTTGCTTCTTACCAAGAGTACGACACAGCGAGTTCAGGGCTTCGGCGTTCTCCGTTTCTCTGCTTAATCCTTCTGATGAGAGCCATCGGCTCTGAACGGCGGGAAGCTTCGAGTCCTCCTTGATAACCCTCTCACAGCGAGCAGCTCCATCCAGCTCACACTGAATCTTCTCTTCAGGCAACAAGCTCAGAAATGCTGAAACTCAGTTTGAATCACAGCACTGGTTTTTAACGTTGTGATTGTTCTACAGCAAACGCATCCACTCGCTCTAGTGAGGTTTCAAAATGGCGGTCGGTTTGATGTTAAAAGACGCTGTCAAGTTACTCTCCAGTGACTCCGCCCACTAGCCAATTTGTGACCGACAGCCGTCTGACGTTGCTTTTCAGTACCAGTTCAGCACGGATGGAACCACAGCTGAGGTGGTACGAAAAATAGAATCCGCTCGGTGCAGCTCGGAGCGGCTCAGCTAGACTTCTGCCAGTGGAGAGTAAAAGGTACTGAGGATGAGTCAATCCGTGTCGAATCGTACCGGTGGGGAGATGCCTTATGCTTCAGGAATGGAGAAATCCACACGTGCGGGTTGTTGAATACTGTTGTGGAGGAATACTACGCGCGCGTGTTGTGGTGTGCGCACGAGAGGTTCTGCGCGTGTACAAGCGATGATGCACGCGTGGTTACTGGAATTCTCGCAAGGTTTTTAATGACTGAAATTTAATTCCATATAAACAAAAACAAAACTAACACAGATGAATGAAATGAAAGTGATGTGAACTTAATGAAGATTAAAACACAGTACAAACAAACTAAAAATACAAACTGCTAAGGATCAGGACAGTTTTACAGTTTGGTGTTGTAAGATTTCTCCTTGTAAACATGGCAAAAACAATTTAATATTTGTAACGATAAAAAATGTAGATCATAAATGGAAATTTTACCAATACAGTGTTCACAGATAAATATTTCAGGTAAAAAGAAAATTTTTCATTTTTCTAACGTTTTTGTCTTTTTTTCTTTTGCCACAACAGCCTTTATTTGACAGTATACAGAGGGGGAAGAACATATGGCAAGGATCAACTGGGATAGGACTCAAACCAGGGACAGCCACGTCAAGAAGCGAGGCGTCCACACATGGGTTGCCTGCACTAACCACTATGCCACATAATTACCAATTATTTTATTTAGCGTTAAAGCAAGTAAAGGAAGATTTCCTTTTTATTAAAAAAAGTTTTTCTTTTAAATTTAATTTGAAATGAAAAAAGAAACATCTTTCAGTTTAATGTTATAAATGGGGGGGTATCTTAAGTTGCTAAATGTTATTTATAAAGTAACATTTGATCTAAATTACTTTTGAGGTATTACTCTGTGTTCAGATTCTATATTGAAGGTTAGTGTGGGAACACTGGTTCTGGTTAATTCAGTAATTTGTTCATTTTCATTGAATCATTCTCTCTGTTTCTGCTATTGATTAACATCAAAACTTCAGATAGTTTCTCAAAACTGGTATATCACCTTCATGAGATCCCATGAGATGGAAAGAGTCAAAGAGGAGTGCCATTTAACTAGCAAATGATAACTTATGAGTATGCATAAGCATTTAACAGGTTATATATTCGTAGTTTGGTCTGAAAGCTGTCAGAGATGGAAGGAGATGAACTATGTTTCCCAGAGCTCCTCAACACCTCCTGCAGGAAACCAAATTATTCTCCCTCTCATATGTTGTTTCTTTCTATTTTTCTCTCTATTATTTCTCTGCTCACTCTGAGTCTTAACCTGCTGGTCATCATTGCTATCTTGCATTTTAGGTAAATACTTATTTATATTTAAAGATAAATTATGTGTTAAAGGATTGTGCAGAAGGTAGTGATTGTCAGGGGGAAATATTTTATATTGAATGAAATATGCTAACTGTCAGTGTATAAATAAGGAAAGAGTCAATGTGTGTTTGTATTTTTATCTTTTCCAGGCAGCTCCACACCTCCACCAATGTTCTCCTTCTCTCTCTGGCCTTCTCAGATTTCTTTGTGGGTTTTCTCTTGTTCTTTCAAGTTATCATGATAGATGGCTGCTGGTATCTTGGTGACTTTACATGCGCTTTTTATGTTGTTCTGGCTTTTATTGTTCCATGTTCCTCAGTAGGAAATATGGTGCTAATTTCAATTGACCGTTATTTAGCCATTTGTGATCCTTTACATTATCCCACTAAGGTTACTCTGAAAAGCACACAATTGTCTGTTTCATTGTGTTGGAGTTCTTGTCTTGTTTATTCCATTGTAATCTTGGGGGAGAACCTGATTCAACCAAGCAGATTTAGTTCATGTACTGGAGACTGTACAGCTGATTTTGGAATCACTGGACTTATTGTTGATCTTTTTATAACTTTTCTTATCCCCATTGCTATCATCATAATTCTGTATGTTACAGTCTTTGTGGTCGCTATGTCTCAGATTCGTTCAATGCGTTCCCATGTTACAGCCATCACACATCAGCGTTTAGGAAAAGGGACACCTAAGAAATCTGAAATGAAAGCTGCCAGGACCCTTGGGATTGTTATAATTGCGTTTCTTCTGTGTCTTTGCCCATATTTTTGTGTCTCACTTTTGAGCCAAGACAGCTTATTCAATACTTTAGCAGGTGCCTATGTTATTTCATTATTCTACTTTAATTCTTGTCTAAACCCTCTGATCTATGCATTATTCTATCCCTGGTTTAGAAAATCTATCAAAATCATTTTTACACTTAACATTCTCAAGTCCGGCTCCTCTAATGCAAACTTACTGTAGCCCTAAATAATGTAAAGCACCTCAGCAAAGTAACTAATTTCAACACATTGAAACCTTAAACTTTAATGTATTGATGGTGATTTTATGCAATAGACAAACACATAATGAAGGACTGTGAAATGAAATGTTTTTGGTGTCTGAACTGAATCCTTATGCTTTTCTAGTCATACAGCCCGTTCAAAGTGCTTTACTTTTGACCCACATAAAACCAGTTAGACTCAAAAATATGCACATATTCAGTCACACAGTTCAGTGTTGATGGATGGACTTTATGCCAGACTTCTAATTTTGGTTCATAAAATGTTTAGACCTCCAGGTAATTTCTCAAGCCACTCATTGCCTACAGACAACATAAGCTGTTATATGCTGTTAGGCTAAGTGCACATGCTTTCGTCTGGTTGTGTGTCGCTCAGAGACTTTTGCAGGGGTGGCAGCCGTAGCTTTTACCCTCGCTCCTTAACTTTTACTCACCAGGAAGCAGTATAACAGCAATGGCAGGAAAAGAGAATAAACATGTTGTTCCAATAACTCATGTGGTTATCAGCATACCTTGTTGTTATATTTATTTGTTTCAAGTTAGTTATTTTTTTACCTTTGCATCACAAATCTTTGGATTTCTACCAATCTGGGGCCTGAGCCACACCTTTGTAGAGGAATCTGGGGGAGTCTGCACAGTAAAAAAAAGCTTTTTATTAAAGCTTTTTGGCACTGCGGTATATGGCTTTAAAAAAGCCAAGTACTGCAATATGCACTTCAAAGTGTATTATTGTATGTATATTTTTTTTAAGTTAAATGTGGCAATGTAAACAAACTCTCTAAAGTCAGTATTGATAGTAAGTAAGACAAGTACAGTGGATGGATGGATGGGTGGATGGATGGATGGAAGAATGTTAGGTAAGGCAGGATAAAAGAAATTGTCAACAGGTAAAAATTATTTACATTTCTTTCTTTCTTCTTTCCCTGACAAGTACAGTTGTTATTTCTGTCAGGTTGCATGGTGGACCTCTGTGCTGCTCCTTTCCACATTCTTTGTCATGCTTAGGTAATCAATAAACTGTGTATAACATCAGATTTATTTTATGATAATAGATGTTTTCTAAAGGTAATCACAAAAGGAACTGGCCATTGCTAGACAATTGTTTAGGTGTCAGAAATTGGGGAAAGTCAGCTTAGTTATATAGTTTTAACTAGAACAAATTACACAGAGATCGTAGATCTCTTCCAAGGTAGGTCAGTCCCAGTCAAGACTCACAGGACAAAAGTAAAGACTTCGAAAAAGTGGTCCATGCTTGTGTCACCTCACAATCAGATTATGCTAACTCTATACTTTATGGTGGTGCTTCAACATCTTTAGCTTGCCTTTAAGGCCGTTTTCACATGTGTGGCCGTACCAGAAAACGGCCAGAGAAAATGCTAATTTTTTCTGTTCACATGTCACGGATCTCTGCCCGTATTGCGATCCAGTCTTTTGCTACAAATAAACAGCAGGTGGCGGTATACAAATAAGTCTTAGTTCTCCAACAAACAAGGGAGTGAGAAGTACCGACGTCATAAAACGAGCGACAGCCTAGAATGTAAACAAACTGGTCTACTGGTCAGCTGCTACCTGAAGCCATCTACAGGGTGAGTGTTGTAGTAAACCCGCCGTTTTGTAACCTGCTATGTTGCTGTGGGATGCTTGAATAGCGTTGTTTTGGTATTTGTATGGTCGCGAGGTGATTCTGTAATTTCGGCCAGCGATGTCGTCATTTCCGCATGGAGCGCGTCTATTGTCTTGAGTACGGCCAGAGTACGGGTTGTGTTCACATGATACGTGGCCGCTCGTACCTGGACTCGGATACTACCTCCAAGGCAGGTCTCTCTGGCCGTATTCTGGCACGGTACAGTCTGTGTTCACATGGTACGAAATAAGTGGATTTTGACCAAATACCGTACCCGAGTACGGACTCCCGTACCATGTGAAAGCGCCCTAAGTAACCCAGAACACTGCCACCAATTTTTTGCCACCCATTATTGGAACGGGACGCCATGAGCATATTTATCGTTTACACTGGCTACCAGTTCGATATCGGCTTAAGTTTAAAATCTTATAGTTTACTTTTAAGGCACTTCATTCCCTTGCTCCACCATATTTTTCCTAGTTGCATCGCTGGTATGTCCCGTCTTTTTCCCTCCGCTCTTCTGATCAACGTCTTTTATGTATGCCTAGGGGTCATATAGGAGCGCAGGGAACAGGGTTTTTTCTTTTTGTGCGCCCAAGCTCTGGAGCCAACTCCCTTGGATGTCAGGCTCGCCCCTTCTTTTGCTCATTTTAAATCCCTGATAAAGACACACTTTTATTTGCTAGCTTTTAATACATCTTAACCTTTTATATTTTATCGGTGATTGGTTTTATTGTTCAATTCTGTTTTGATAATGCTGTATCTGGTACTTAATGTTCAGAACTTTGGACGGTTTATACCTTGTTAAATGTGCTCTACAAATAAATATGGTATGGTATGGTTAAACAGTCGACTTCAAGGGTAAGTTACCCCCTACCAGAGTCAAACTCCGCCCACATTTTCTGTTTGAAAAATGCCTCAAAAGGAGGTGTTGCTCGCTAATCAGCGAGGAAGAGGGTTAAGCAGAAGGTTATGCATAAGGTAGAAATAATATAAATTCAGACCAAAGGTAGAGATTATTATTATACCGCGGTTCTGCATTTTGATTATGTCATCAAGCTGCGCCAACGTACTTTGTAACAGGTATGCAAGGATACTGATATTCAGTGTTTGTCGCCACCTTAGATATTGAACGTTTACTGTTGTTTTTTTATTTAACCAAAAAGGACTTGTTAAACTTGAAGCATTTTTAATTCAAGTACATACAGCTTTCTTTTTATGCAATATAATACATTTATATAAGTAACCAGGAAAGTAGACACTTTGGAACCTTATTTTACATGTTATTTTGCTTTTATTTTATTCAAAATGTCTTCATCTTTATGTTTTGAGATTTTTGTGTTGCATTGTTTTGGAAAAAGAACTGAAATAATGTTAATTGCATTTTGCACAATAAATGTTCTTTAAATGGCATTATAAACCTTTTTGAATTTGTTCTGCTGCAATGTGGAAAGAGAGAATGTTCATAAGCTGTCATTTCAATATATATAAAGGGTTAGGGTTATACATGCAGCTATACATATCGTTACCACACATGCTTTAAATTATATCGCACTATAGATTTAAGACCATATGGCCCTGCCCTACCCAAGATCATCACTGGCCCCCATTTATTCCTCTTGAAAAACTTCCTAGATACACCCCTGAAATGAAAACATTATGAAAACATCTATGAAAACCGTATTATTCAAGCATTGAAATGTAATACCTACAATCAATTTGCTTATTAAACACTGAATGGGGATGCTTTCACACCTTAGTCCGCTGGACTCGGTACGATTGGGGACCAATTTTGCAAAGTTGCAACATGGTTGCCACTTTGAGCTGGTGCGGTTCGTGTTCACATTACAGTTTTCAGAACTAGAACTAAATCTTTTAAATGTAGTGGATAATAGTAATAAAATTCCGACTTCAGTAATGATTAGGCATTTTTCACTGCTCATAAATCACAGAATTTGTAATCCTCCCCCTATTCATTCAAAAAAAACAAAATAATGAAATAAAAAGAAAATGCAAAACACTCAAAATGATCTGGAATGATAATGAAAAATAAAAATCATTTCAAACTACATGGAGGTTCACATTAAACTCGCACATTCATCTAATTTCTCCTAAAACGGTATGGGAACATAATACTTGGGAAGTGCTGTACCCATGCAAACAACACAAGACTTATTAGAAACTGATCTGGCAGAATAATTAGCAAATTGATAGCACAATTTTCCTTCAACCCAACTCTCCTGAAGGACATTAGAGGTAACGGATCTCTGATGAAGTCCAGCCCAGGTGACCGCTCATCCCTGATGCAGATTCCAAATGACACCCCCTACCAAAAAATAAAACACAAACAGCATCAATGTCTCAGTTATTTTTGCTCTGGAGCTCCAGAGCTTCAAAAAATGTGTCTTTTTTTTTCCACTTCTTCACGTGGGATCACTAGATGTACAGAAAGTGTCCAAACCACAGTGTTAGGAGTTAATTTTTTTGTCTACAGTACTTCTCCCAGTTCTTTGCGTCTGTAGTGGTGGGCTTGTCCAGAATCGGTCATGTAAGCCTCTTGCAGGAACTGGCATGGACCCAAGTTGCTCTCTCAGCAATCTTTATAGCGGTATAGGTCACAGGCAGAACCTGGAATGGTCCCTGCCAGCGGTTTTATTGCCAGTGTCTTCGTCTCAGTTCTTTAAAGTAGAACTGGCATGAAATTCCCCGCAACATTTGGGCCCTTTTTAGGCACAATCTAAGTACCTTAATATTATATCAAAGGATTGCTTGCCGTAATTCAGCCTTGTTATAGAATTGCAGGTGTGACGAGGTAGCCCTTCTGTGAGCATTAGCACAGAACCTCTGGGTAATTTAAAGTTATGAGTAATTTTTAATTATTTAATAGGAGTTTGTTCAGGAGTTTGTTTGATTTCCAGTGATGGAATGGGTAGTGCAATACCTCTCAACTGGGCGATCTAAAATTGATAACTAGATACATAAATAGATAACTTGGGTAAATCAGATTGTATTCACATTTGTACCACCAAATCTCTTTATCACCTTTTTTCCTTTTTCTCTCTCTCACACACACAGACTTTTATCATGGCATATTCATGTTTTTCCATCATACTTTCATTCTGTAGACACCTGTATGGTGCATTATTTGCCTCGCTTTATCTCTGCTTCTGGTTTTTTTCAATCTGGCAACCCCATGGACAAACCAAAATTACACCTATATTCATCCTTGGCGATAGTACATATCTAAGGTTTATCTTAGCTCTATGAATCCTGTAAAATTTATAACATGGAATATTCGCGGCGCTAGCTGCAAAGATAAAACGATTAAGATTTTCAACCATCTTACAAGACTGAAGGCAGATGTCGTCTTACTACAGGAGACTCATAAATCAAGTTCAACAGCTAATGATTTAAAAACACCAGAGTATCCTAATATATTTTCTTCATGCTATAACTCTAGACAACGAGGAGTAGCAATATTAATAAATAGAAATACTAATTTTAAAGTAAAAGACACAGCTACAGATCCAGAAGGTAGATTTATAATATTAAAACTATTTATAAATAACCAAAAGTTATGTATAGTTAGTATATATGGTCCAAATGTTGACGACCCCTCATTCTTTCATACTTTCTTCTCGGTTTTGGCTAATCACATGGATTGCTCACTTGTTCTTGGGGGAGACTTCAACTTTGGACTAAATGAAGAAATAGACAGGCTCAGTACAGCAGGGACTCAGCGCAGATGGCAATCCATAGATATAGTTAAACAGTACATGAGCGATTATGGACTCTGCGATGCATGGCGATCGCTTCACCCCAACGACAGAAAATACACTTTTTACTCAAACGTACATCATTCTTATTCTAGATTGGACTATTTGTTAGTCAGCAGCTCACTGTTGAATGACATTTCAGACACTGAGATACATCCTATAGTTATCAGCGATCACGCTCCTGTTTCTTTAAATTTAGCAAATAGAATAGCAACCCTTCAATATAAAAATTGGAGATAAATACATCATTACTTAAGGATAAAGATTTTATTAAATATATTGAAAAATAATGGGCCTCATACATGGAATTTAATGATCTCCCTGGTATGTCACCATCCACTCTCTGGGAGGCAGGGAAAGCTGTGATTAGAGGTAAAATAATTTCATTCTCATCAAATAAAAATAGAACAGAAAATAAACATGTTCAGGAATTATAAGAAACTATAAAATCATTAGAAGCTTCCCTAGATAAAGAGAGCTTAAGCAAGACACAGAAAGCAAAATTAGAATTAAATGAAATTATTAATAAACGGAAGCAGTTCTTAATCCAAAGACTTCGAATAGAAAAATTTTGAACATAGTAATTAATCAGGTAGCTTCTTAGCTAATCAGTTAAAAATAACAACTATATCTGCAATCAGAGACAAAATTGGGAATATAATATATGATCCTGAAAGAATAATCAACACTTTCTAAGAATTTTATGAGACTTTATACACACCGGAAATAAACCCATCAAATAATGAAATTGAACAATTTCTGGACAAAATAACTCTTCCTAAACTTTCAGACAGTCAAGCAAAGGCCCTGGATTCACCACTAACAGTGTCTGAACACCAGGAGGCTCTCCAATCCATGCCTAATAATAAAGCTCCAGGCCCAGATGGATTTCCAGTAGAGTTCTATAAAGAATTCTGGAATATTCTGGCACCAACATTTCACAAAATGTTACAGGAAACAAAGGAAAATGGTCGATTACCACATGACATGAACTCTGCCTACATCAATCTTCTATTAAAACCAGGAAAAGACCCTATGTCTCCTACCAGTTATTGTCCCATTTCTCTTATCAATGTTGATTTTAAAATAATTTGCAAAGCTCTTGCAAGAAGGATTGAGAAAATAACACCTCTAATAATCCATCCTGATCAAACAGGTTTTATAAAAGGTAGGCTCTCTTCCACAAATTCATGTAGATTAATAGATTTAATAGATTATTCCTACTGTAAAAACGTCCAAACCAACATATTATCTTTAGATGCAGAAAAAGCATTTGATAGAGTTAACTGGAAATTTTTATTTGCAACCTTACAGAAATTCGGGTTCAGTAATTCTTTTGTAAACTGGTTAAAAATATTATACAGCTCACCAACAGCATGTATTAGGACTATTAATCAAACATCATCAAGGTTTTTCCTTCAGAGAGGTACCAGGCAGGGATGTGCACTTCCTCCCTCCCTCTTTGCTATTTTTATTAAACCATTAGCAGCAGCAATCAGGCAAAATAATAATGTTAAAGGTATACAATGCAACAAAATAGAACATAAAATCAGTTTATACGCTGATGATGTACTACTTTTTCTACAGCATTCACAAACTTCCTTGTATCATGTAACTGAGTTAATAAAATCTTACTCAATAGTTTCAGACTATTCCATAAATTGGTTAAAATCTACAGTCCTTCCAATCAACTGTTCTTACCAGAGTCCTGTTGCTTTACAGCTCCGGTCGGGAAATTTTACATATCTAGGTATCCATATCTCACCAAGACTGTCAGACTTATCTAAGCTAAATTACGTCCCACTTTTAAAAAAAAGTGGAAGATGATCTGGCAAGATGGAAATCCCTTCCAATATCACTTATTGGAAGGGTAGCTACAATAAAAATGATGGTTTTGCCTAGAATCAATTATTTATTCTCAATGATCCCAAGCAAACCATCACCTGATTGGTTTAGATCTCTGGCCTCTTCTGTTTCTAAATTTCTTTGGAAAGATAAACCCCCACGTATCAGCTTAAAAACACTACAGAAGTCCAAAGATAATGGAGGTCTAGACCTACCAAACTTTCGTCATTATTTCTTAGCTAACAGGCTCCAATACACATCAAGATGGGTAAAACACAGTTATATCGATGAGTGCTGGGTAGATGTTGAACAGACACTATGCAATAAGATAAAACTTTCAGATCTACCTTTTGTTAGCTCAAATATAAAACAAAATGAATGTTTTAAAAGTATTAATATCAGCTCCTCTCTGACAGCTTGGTGGGAATTTCTTAAAATGACAAAGACCTCACTAGTCCCATGCAGGCGTACACCCATCTGGAATAACCCAGATATCTTACAAAAAAAATGCATGATCAACTTTCCAGGCTGGAGTTGTAAAGGAATTGAATACCTGGAGCATATATTTGATGGAACAGACTTTATCCAATTTAATACATTGGTTACACAATTCGGAATTAACAAGAATAAATTCTTAGAATACCAACAAATCAAATCAATTATAAAAAATAAATTTAGGCTCAACACAGTTGATTTACAAATTCCAGGAAAAGTTTTAGACTTCCTTAATCTTAACCCTCCCAAACTGCTATCTAAAATATACAAAACATTAAATAGAATAGATGAATCAATAGCCCTTCCTATTTCAAAATGGGAGATGGACTTGTCCATCTCAGTAGACCAAAACCTCTGGTCTCAAATTTCATTAAGAACCTTTACATTTCTTAAAAATCCTAATCTACGATTAATACAATATAAAATCCTTCATAGAGTGCATTATACAGGGCAACGGATGTTCAAGATGGGTTATACGCCGTCTGATACCTGTTTAGAATGTTCAAGCAATCTACCAGACAATTATATTCATGCTCTTTGGTTCTGCCCACCTGTTAAGGAATATTGGTACCAGATATGTGAAGATCTATCAAAGTGTCTGAAATGTAATATCACACCTGCTCCCACAGTTTGCTTGCTGGGAAATGTAGATGAAGTTACCATGGATACAAAGTCTATGCAATTATTTTACATCGCCTTATGCATCGCTAAGAAAAATATCCTCTTGAACTGGAAAAATAAAAATACTCTGAATATTAATCAATATAGAGATCTCCTTCTGGATTACATTGGTCTAGAAACGGCATCTACCTCCACATCTGATCAATCTTTCTGGTCACCCTTGATCAGTTCCATCACCTAGTGGTGTCAGGCCCTTGATTCCGTTCTGTGGGACACGGTTACCATTGTGGAGCTTAAGGGTTGGTGGTGACTGCGGGGAGGTCCTTGGGGGTGGGTCCGCTTGCGGTTCGGCGGTAGGTGCCGTGACCCTCGCCTGGGGTGGGACTTTGGGGGCTTTGTGTGGTGACTCCTAGTGGCTGCATGCGGCGCCTTAGAGGGGTCGTGCTGGCGGACACGGGTTACTGGCCTGGTGCTGTGCTGCTCTGGGGGGGTCTGGGCTGGGCCTGGGGCTCGGGGTTCTGGGGCGGCGTGCCCCCCGGCTGGGGCCCTGGCTGGGGCTTGGCCAGGGGGGGGCGCTGCCGTCGGTGCCGGCTGGGGGGGGGCTGTGGTCGGCCGGTGGTTGGCGGGCGCTGCTGCCCTTTCCATCTCCCCGGGCTGGTTCTTGTCGCTTGCTCCCCGGTGGCCGCTTGCCGCGTCCGGGCGTCGGCGAGAGGCCGTGGCGGGTGGCCGGCGTCTCCGGGCCCGATCGGCTATATTGACACTGGACATGGCTCCTGGGTCTTGGTCTTAGCCCTCGCGGGGGTGCTGAGGTGGGGGCCTCTGGCCGGTGTTGGTCGGCCTCCACGGTGACTGACCGGTTGGTGGGGTGTGGGCTGGTGGGTGGAGGTGCTGGGTTCTGTTGCCACCCGGCCATCGGGCGGTAGTAGCAAGGCTGGAGGATGTCGGCCTGGGGATTGGCCGCCCGGGACTTCGGTCTGCTCACGGGCCTGGCGCGGCATGTCCGGGGTACCCGAGTCGGTGGTGCGCCGGGTTCCGGCCTCGGCGCGGGGGCCCTCGGACGCTGGCGGTGCCTGGGGCGTCTCTTATTGGCGGGGAGGCTTTTTACCATCTAGCACAGGCGCTCTTTTTAACGGGGTGCGCTTGGGACGGGAGGGGGGAGGGGGAGGGGGGCTAAACTCAACCTGGGTGTCTAGTGACATGTGTTTTATTAGCAGTGTGAATGTTGGGAAGGATTTAGGTATGCCCCTGGCATGGGGGCTGGTGGATTGCCGGGGCCCCCATGGGGCTCGGGGGTGCCGCTGCCGTGGGCCCCGACTTGACGTGCTGGGGCCTCCCACCCCTGGTGGATCGGGCCGAACGGGGGTGCCTATTGGAGTCAGCAGGGGAGCTGGCTCCCTGGGGTTGGCAATGGTCACCCCAGTTATTTTCTCCCCATCACCATGCCTCTGTCCACCTGCTCCTTCATTCTACCATTCACAAGGCCTTGGGACGTGGGCACGTCACTGGGGTGCGGGATGGAGCTTCCGTCTTCGCTACCCGGTGGCGGCCTGGGTCCCGATTTTATTGAGCAACTTAGACACTTACACTTGCAACATTTACATGGAACGCACATGTAGGGACCTGGCGGTGTGGCGCATTGGCGCTGGGGGCGGGACCCCTCATGGGGGGCCCCCTATAGGGGCCCGTTGTGGGGGCCTCGCCTGTGGTGCCGGCACCCACTGGTTAAACGCATCTAGACACTGAGGGCCCGGGGGGGGAGATGGGGGTACCCGGCAGTATTCCCATGTCCCCCCCCTCTGTTTTAAGTGCACATTAGAACAACACGCAACAACACCACATTGAGCTGGGGGAGAGAGACTGGGGGGTCTTTCCACACCGGGGTGGTGGCGGCGTGTGTTGTCCGTCAGTTGGCTGCGGATCCTCCTTGCCTGCGGCGGCGGCGGGGGGCCCTTGTCAGCTGGTCCCTGGTTGGGGCCCCGCTGGGGGGCGGGGTGCCTCTGGTCCCCGTGGTCTCCGGTTCCCGATCCGGGCCCGCCCTGGCGTAGCTGGTTACCGGCGGGGCCCCGGGGCTCGTCACTGCGATCCCTCGGGCCCCAGCATTGCGGCTGGTGGGTTTTCCCCTGGGGCTTCCATCCGTTCCTCTCTTGGCGGGTGATCGACCCTGCGCTGATCCGCCTGTGGCCTCTGTACTCTGTGGGACCCTGGATGCATACATCTCTTGCCTCCTCCATATCTGTGTCGATTCCTGTAGGACGGATTGACGGTTCCTTACACCAGCTATCAATCACTTGCATGGGGAAACCTTATTCCGACCTGCATGCTCGCACACACATAGGTGTGGGGACATTGGTGAGGACGGACATATCTTAAGCTGAGGTTATCATCATTAGTTAGTTGTTCACAGGAGCTTACCAGAAACATTTGTATTATGTTCATTAATCAATGCTTGTGTGTAGTGAATGTGTAATTCTTAGTTTATTCTACTAGATCCGAACTATTGGTTTGGTTCTGTACAGTTTGTTGTTTTTGTTTTGTATTACTGTTTCTCTGCCGTCCGGCAGAGGTGGAGGACTGGGATGTTTTCTTGTGTTCTTTGTTTGCCTCCCTGTCTTGTGTCGTCGGTTCGCACCTCTGCTGGTCCGGTTTCTTTTCTTCACCTTCTTCCTTTCTCCCTTCTTGTCTCAGTTTAATGTCCATGACATCAGGAAATTGAACCCACAGTAATCATTAATAAAGATTTTTCATACATATACATCAAGTGGCGTACTACAGCGAAGCTGTAATACTCTGCTTGGGAAAGTAAAACTGTTGGGCTTGTACTTGGTACTCAGACACCAATTCTGAGTAGCATACTGCTAGACAGGACACGTTAAAAAAAAAAAAAAAAGATTGTATTCGCATTACACAACATTTAGTAAGTGTAACAAGTACGCTTTTATTGAAAATGGAATAGAAAACAATTGATTCAAAAGATTTTGGGAATGAAATCATAGCCTAATGTGGTAAGTTCAAGTTATTGCAACTCCAAGAGAATTAACTTAAAAATGAATTCACCATGTTGATATCTGCGCTGCACGGTGGCGCAGTGGTTAGCACTGTGTCCTTGCAGCAAGAAAGTTGTGGGTTCGTACCCCGGCACAGGGACTTTCTGCATGGAGTTTGCATTTTCTCCCCGTGCATGAGTGGGTTCCCTCCGGGTACTACGGCTTCCTCCCACAGTCCAAAAATATGACTGTCAGGTTGATAGATCTCTCCAAAAGTCCTTAGGTTTGAGTGTGTGTATGGTTGTTTGTCCTGTCTGTCTCTATGTGTGGCCCTGTGATGGACTGGCGACCAGTCAAGGGTGTACCCCGTTGACAGCTGGAGATAGGCACCATTAAGGATTAAGCGGTTAAGAAAATGGATGGATGTTGATTTCCTTTAGAAAGGAGGGTTTAATCACGTCAGATTTTTTTAGTGTGAAAACAGACATACACAATTTTATCATCTAAATTTAATTTTTTTTCCTCTTTTTTCTTTGGTGCAGAACTAGATTCTTGGCTATGTGGAGCTCTCTGATGTTTATTTCTCTTTTTTTTAGCTTGTTTGGTTTTCCTCTCTCTTTCTGTCTTTCTTCCTTCCTTTCCTGCTTTCTTTCATTCTTTGCTTTGTTTATTTATTTATTTTTCCTTTTTCCTCTATTTTTTGGTCTTCCTTTTCTGCTAGAGCAGAAGTAGTTAGACTTTTAGTTTTGCTTCCTGACAGATTTTCTTGTTTATTCCTGATTTTCTTTTTGGGGCATGTTTAAGACTCTTATTTCAGAAAAGGGGGGATTATGGTGAACAGTTTTGGGTTTTCTTTGTGGTTTTTTTTCTTTCTCTAACTTCATCTTTACCTTGGAGGGAAATTTGTTTTAGTTTAAGCTTCGAATAGATTTTGCAAAATTTTTTATTGATTTCGGATTTGAGTTTTTTGTTTGTTTGTTCTTGTTGCCCTCCGTACTTTTATTTAAGACTTCCCTTAGCTTGTGATTTTCTTTTTATCATTTATTTTTTCTAATACAGTAATTTCATCTTTGTAGATTTATTTGACTATTTATTTGTGTACTCTTCCCTAAAATGAAACTACTCTCTCTTGTTACTGATCTCAAGAATTTGGTGTACCAAATTTAATTCTTAGCATAGCAATGTAAAATGCTTGAAAGATTTTTAAATCTTTAGTCATTAACCAATTTTTAACAGATCAGATGGTTTGATAAGGTCAAGTAGTGGTGCATGTTTATTTTATTATTTTTATAATTATTTATTTTATTTATTTATTTTGATTGGACTTGGACAATTTTTTGTCTATGTAATGATTCTCTCTCCTCACATGAATATAGTATGGACTGAGCTGGAGTTTCGATTAAGGGATGGATTTCCATTGATGCTGTTCTGCTCTCTGAATTGATGAGGGTCGACTCGTTGGCCAAGCTGTGTGGGTCGCCTGAGGTTGACCTAGCATGCTGTGGCGTGAGAGGGGTATGAACCCACTCTCATGGTCTCCTGATCCTTCTAAGTATTGCAGTAGTGGTTTGCTGTTGTGTCATTCCTTGCATTCGGGAACTAATGGTCCGAGTGTCTGGCAGAACTTTTGCACACCAGATGATAGAGAAATCTCTGGCTGAGCCTAGAGGTGATGACATACCTGACGTGGAGGTCAAGGAGGAGATAAAGGAGAAGGATGTGGACACTCTGGACCTCCCTCGTGCTGGATGACTGATTGGAATACCAGTGTATAACAACTGCCTTTCATTCAATGATGATTAACTTTAATTCACTTTGTGAATTTAGTTTCTGCAACAGACTGGCGTCCTGTTCAGAGTGTACCCTGCCTAACGCCTGATAATTGCTGGGATAGGCTCCAGCTGCCCCGTGACCCTGAATTGGATAAGCGGTTAAGAAGATGGATGGATGGATGGATGGATGGAATTTAGTTTTTCAAACGTGTTTATTCTGTGACTAATGCCTTGTGTCCCTTTGTGTGAGTCTGGCTGTTCACTGAAATTCAGCAGGGTCTCGCATGAAAGTGGAGCACGTAGCTAAGGGTTTCCATTTTTTTTATTTTGTTTATTATTTTTGTTTTATTTCATTTGATTTTTAAAAAAAAATATTTTCTAGTTTTTATTTACTTTTTATTACTTTTTATTTTTATTTTTTATTTTTTCACCAATTCACTAGTTTGAGGAAATTAGATTTTCCTTTCTTGCTCAATCCCGGTTGATTTCATTTAGTTAGCCTTGTTCTTCCATTTTATTTTATTTATTCATATTTCTTCATGGAGGGGGGGGTGTTATAAAATGTTTGATTCTTGTGTGATTTGTTTTCATACCACAATTTTACCTGATTATAATTGATATTCTAGTTTTATTTTATTTTTATGTTCTAGGTTGGTTGTGATGGATTATTATTATTGATGATTACTACTGATTTGTGTTTGTTTTCTTGTTATTGGGATATTATTTTCTCTTTACATAATGTATTTCAGGATAAACCTTGCTGCCTCAATCTGGAACTATTTTGCTAGTCTTAAAGGACCCCAACTGTCCTTAGCGAGATCTTTGAAGAGCCTTTACCCAAAACAGAGAGAAGACAACACAGAACAGAATTCTGTTTGAGTGAACGCACCTGATAGGGAGGGGCCAGGACAGTGTACTGTCGTGACTGATGTGGTGTTATTCTGCATAGGGTTTAAACTTTTATTATTCAGAAGGTAAAAGTCTGTTTATATAGTTTGCATGGTTGTAAAAAATATGTCTGTCAGTATTGTTTATGGGGGTAAGCTTTTAAGTCATAAAACTCTTGGGTAAGTTTTATTGCAAGCTGTAAAAACAGGATGTCTGTAGATTTAGTGTGTTGCCATAAAACCATAAAACTCAGAATGAGCTTTTGACCAAGAGAAAAGACGTCTCACTTTATGACTGTATAATTCTCTGACAGCCAATAATGGCTAAGACACTGTATGGAAATGTTCTGATTGGAGGGAGTAGAAACGCCTAGAGGCCCGGTTTCTATAAAGCTGTGAAATGAAGATCATTCAATTGTCAGATTTCTTTAATTCTGGACCAGAGGAACAAGGGGGGCAACTTCCTCTGTAAAACTGCAATTTGTTAATCTGTTCAAAATAAATGTTAAGAACTGGAAATTGGCTCCATTTTGTCTCTGCTTGAACATGCATTGAATTAATTATGATAATTATTTAATTCAACAAATGGTGACCTCGACTGTGTGTAGGGTTTTGGACCAGGATCCAGTTATATTTTTTAAGTTAATTAACGGACATGTATTTGCTCTATTGACAATTTGCGCAGAGTTGCGTAGTTTTTTAATTCTATTGATTGGTTAATCTAAAATTGGGTAATGTTGTCATGCAAGTTAAATATGTTTTTTTGTTTTGAGCAGATTAACTGTTGCAAGCCCGGAGTGTTGAGGCTGCTCGGCTGTCTGTTTCTCTGTTCTGAGCAGGATTGCGTCCTTCTTTACGCTCCGTAGAGAAACACCGGTGCCTGCTGGGAGATGGAGTTTCTTACTCTGCGCGCCCAGTGGGGGCTGTTTTTTCTCCGGAGCGGACAGTGGAGCAGATGGACCGATCTCTTCAGCGACTCAAAATCGGAACCAAGGTGCGGATCGGAACTCGACGGGTTGGCCACTCTGCCCAGACAGGACGCTATCTGGGAGCTCCCGGGCTGGCAAACGGAAATAGATTACGGAGCGCCTGGGTCGCCCTCTGTTAAATCTAAACGGTTTACCTGGGAGAGGGGCTGCGTTTCTTCCAAACGCGTGGCTGAGCACCACAAATTGGAATTGTGAAAATGGTCCGGCATTTTTGGTGAGCTCCGGTTTGAGGTTAGTGTTTTTGAATTCTGCTTGTACAAGTGTGTGTCTATGTGTGTGTGTGAGATGTTTTTTACGCAGGCGCTTTGCGAGACGTGCTGGTGATGTTGCGTTTTGTGTTAAAATGTTATAGTATAAATAATGAACTCGAGTATAATAAATAAATTAAAATAGATAAATGAATATCTAACTAAATATGATGGATAACTGTAATTAAAAATCTATAAGAATGAGTTGTGAACATTTACGACAGGCCATCAGGGTGGCCGCCCTACGCTAGGTGCTATGGCGGAGCTAATTCTGTGTGAGTTTTTGCTTGATAGCACGGCTAACATACGACAGCTTTGACTATATGTTTTGATAAATAAATTAGTGGTAGTAGGCGGTTTTCTGCCATCTTTTAGAGTCTTTTGAGTGGTTTTCTGGAGGCCGGCGACAGGAAATTTCTCAAAGCGGACTACGGAACTTATAACAGATTGGTGTAAACCTCCGCGAGAAAATAATTTATACGGTCTAAAAGTCACCGCTTATAATGTTGTGTTTTTTGTTAATGGTTTTGGGCTGTAACGGACGTTGTGGAGTTCGGTGTTTGCTGTGCGGGATGGCTGAAATTGGAGACATATGTTTCAGTCCGCGTGGACGAACAGGAGAATGTTTGTTCGTGCCGAATTACAGTTTGGCGAAGTGGTATAAATAGTGCGGATAAAGTCCTGGTATTGCGGTATGTAATCTTCTAAAGTGTGTGTTGCGATGTTCTGGAGTGTTTTCGCCGTACGTTTTGTATTGTTTTAGGTTTCGTTTCACAAAGGAAGCTAACGGTAGCACATGGCTGTGGCTGCTGCTAAGCTAGCGGTTTTTTGCTGTTGTGTGTCAATGTGTTTTGTGGTTGAAACTAACTGCATGTTCTATGTGTAGCAAGCTAAAAGTTGATTTTGGATAGAAAGTGATTACAGACTCCTGCAGACGATTGCCTTGTTAAGACTTAAACTTATTTGGATTTTTGTTAACTTTTTCTGGTTGAGTAGGATGTAAAACGGCCTTAAGATAACTGGTCAGATAAATTTTGATTGCAACTCTTTTTCGGCAATGTTTTAGCACATTTTCTACGAAGGGCAATTTAAGGTGTTTCATGTTTAACTGAACTGTTACGGTACGGAGATTAAAGATTAAGAAGTACATGCTGAATTTGGTTAACTGTTTTTGCCTGAGAAGGCTCAATTGATTACATGAGGAGAGTAAATATGCATGTTATAATTAAACGCAAATGGCTGAGAACAGTTACTCATGAGTCGATTCTGACTTGGTGAAGTTTTAATTTTTGATTTCATCTTTGAAATTAAAAAGAGGGGAGTGTATAGTCAAAATAAAAGTTGCATTTTTTGAATCTTTAAGTAGGTGGATTTTTTGCTTTTTTGATTGATCTAAGCAGGATTTGTTAAGTTGGCCTAAATAAAGATAAAGCTATAAGCAGTAATTATAAGAATTTAACGAAAAGCAAACGGTGTTAATTGGAAAGCAACAAACTGGTTTAAATTATTTTTTTTAAGCACCGTGTTGTATGATACAGAGAATGTATTCTTTCTGTGATTTAAATAAGTATCATTTATGCTAAAATTATGTTTGGCTTATTTCTGATGGCTCTATAGACTTTAGAAATATAGCTTGGTCTCTGAATAAATGATCTAAAGGAGACTGATGTTAAATTATTTAAACAATTGAACATTCTTAATGATTTTTGTGGACACTCAAGGCTTATTGGAGTTATCAAAATTCAACTGGGGCTCAAGAAGTAACCCAGTACATTTCAATTCCGTTATAAATTGAATGTTTTTACCATGCAAAACAACACTTATCATAGTGATATTTTCTAAACTAGTGGGATTTGAATGTTTGACTTTGAAAAAAAAAAAAAAACATTAAAACACAGAGTCATCTGTAAGTAATCAGTTTGTTTTTAAACAGGCTGGGGATAAATTTGAATTGGTCTAAGGATTGAAAGTAATGAATATCGCGGTGATCGAAAATGATGGTTTAATTTGGAAGTAAGAAGTAAATTCTAAATTCATTTATTCTGATCGTGTAGAGGCAAAATGTGATTGGACCAGCTACATTGAAATAATTTTTACCATATATTTGAATGCACATTTTGTTTTAAAAAATAAGAATTGGTTTTAGTTTTAAAAGTTTAAGATTAATTTTTCAGATGTTATTCATTGATTGTTAGCTAGTCTACTTGATGCTGAGAGTAAATTTACAGGTCCTACAACATTTTAGAACAGTTCTGATCATAGAATAATGGCATAATATATCATTTGATTAGTGGGGACTCTGTAACTGACAATTTATTTAGATTGTTTGATTTTATTTTCTTTATTTTTTCTTATTTTTATTTTTTTTTCCTCTTTCTCTCTCAAAATTTATATATTTGGTTCGACTTGGATTCTGACCCAGATTTCTGAATTGCGTCTGCTTATTAATTAGAACTTTGGAAAAATGTTAATTTGGGAAGCTGGATTAAAGAAAACATGATTCAGTGGTAATGTATTTGACATCTCTAGAAGCTTCAATTTAATTTGGTGTTTATCATTGGAGAAAAGAAAAAAAAAGAAGCCTGAGAGGAAAAGAGGGATACTGAAAAAATGCTGGTTTTTATTTTTTATATTTTATTTTAATGCGACTAGTTTTTGTTTAGAGAAATCTCATCTCTTGAACCTCCTTTATTGAATTTTTTTGTTTTGTTTTACTGCTAAGGGGAATTAGACTACTATGTATCCTACAAAAATTTAAGAGGAGTTTTAGTTGCAAAAATCAGTTTGACTATGTTCGATTCACTTCACAGAATCGGACTGATGTTTTTGAAGTATGAAATGTTTTCATTATTTACAATCAGAATATTTGGGCAAGTGAGCACATTTGGGTTTGTTTAAAGAGGAATCATATAAGCAAAAGTACTTTGAATTTATATTGGATTGTGTTAAAAAAAAAAAAAGTACTTTAGGTTTGGCAATATTTATAGGGAAGCTGTTTTGTCAGTGATTTAAATCTTGGATTTTTCTTTAGAAATATGGATAGAATTTGAAGTATAGCAAACTGAAGACTGTTTTTGTAAACTATGTTATGTTTATCGGTCAGTACTGTTCTCTGATTTTGTTTTAAACATTTGATGTTTTTAATTTTGATATTTTTTGTCTGAGCCAGCTTGATAGAGATCCAGTACACTTAAGTGATGGGGAGTTGGAGACAGGATCTTTGCAGATGGTTATTGACTTTATTTTTGTTATTGCAATGTTTTAGTGGTGCTTTAGCAATATCTAACAGAAAAATCCAGCCTTTTCGTTTGTTTCTTTTTAATTTAATTTAATTTTTCTAAGAACTAAGTGTGTTGATAAAATATTGCGATGGTCAATCTTTATAAATATTTAATTTACACATGAGATGGAAGAGACATTTATCAAATTGACAAAATAGAGAAAGGCATTGCATTGATAAAGTATAGAATATAAATTGGATGAAAAATGAAGGAATCATTAATTAAAATAAGCAGGGGAAGAATTAGAACAACAGTTTAATTAGACGTATAAGGATTGATTATCATTCCTGGTGGAGAGAGCAAACCTATTAATTAGTATATTTTTACCGGAATTAATACTGAAGAAATTATTACTAGTATAACTGATTGAAGTAAAATTAAAATAGAGCCCACATAGGCAGTCTGAGTGTGGAAGATATTTAAATTCAGCATTCGAGGAAGGAGACTAATGAATGTGAAAATAAAAAGTTTAAATAAAACTTGATTTGAATAGGCTGAGAGGATCGACTCTCTGTCTGTTCTTTTCTTCCTCTAATTATATATTTTTTCTCTTTTTCCCATCCCGCAACAGAGACCCCTCAGATAACATTCTTGAGATGTAATTTATGTTCCTGGGGAGATAAGATGGGTGGGGGTGCGTGGGCTGATGACGGATAGTGCCAGGCGCCCGCCATAACTGCCAAAGAAAGAAAGATCTATACACCAGCGCAGAAGTTCTTCTGTCTTGTGCTCTGCTCCCAAACCAGGGGGGCACCGGTGACTGAATATTTTCAGGGGTGAAGCAGGGGGCACCCTCAAATAAGAGCACATTTCCTCATGCTGAACTGAACTTTCAAGGACAATATGTGTGAATCCACTTGGCTGGTGTAAAATGGACAATTTGTGCTGAAGAAGTGACGATCAAAGGCTGCTGATTCAATGTCACTGTTGCTGAATTAACCACAAGACTTTCTGTTTGTCTGATCGAAGGTGGCCGAGGTTCCTCGAACTTTGATAACCCCGTGTCCTCCCCAGGATTATCTCCAGGTAAAATACCACCATTTACCGGGAACAAAATTTGGAAGGAAAAATTGGGCCGATAGCAGGGGGTTGCTGGCTGGTGAGAGAGAAAATTTTTTTTTCTTATTTTTACGTTTCCATCCACAGGGATGTACTGAATTTAAGAAAGGATATATTGTAATGGAACAGACATAAGTGTCTTAAACTTGATAAATAAAATAAGTAAATGAAAGAATAAATTTGGGTGAACAATTAAATGGATAGTAATCAGTTGAACTGTAGACAAAAAGTAAACTCTTGAGCCTGCTCTTGCTTTTAAATCCATTAATGAGGGAGGTGTTTTGGTTTAGTTTACAGGAATAACAACGGTGATGTACCGAAATAATATGGATTTGCTCTTTCCCCAGGGATTACTTTTTAATTAGATGGGTGAAATAATTTCTCGGCACAATACAGTTGGATTAGATTGAAAAGGAGTGATCACAAGACCGGATCAAAAACTGTCCTTTTTTAGATGTTTACAAGCTTATGCCCCCAGGATTCAGCAGCACGTGAGGAGCACACAGTCTCCTCTGGTCACAGCTGACTACAGCTGCTGAAGGGGTCCAAGGTACAGCTCCAGGTCGAAGGCGTGAGGAGTCAAGTGGTTCAGCCAGTTCCAGATGACAGCTGGGAACACACACAAAGTGCAGCTCCACGCCAACGACGAACCTGGTCGAGGATCAGCAGGAATCTACCTAAAGAGGGTCAAGAAGGTTTTGACCAAGCTGAATCGGAAGCTGATGCCACAGGCGGCGGGGCCTAGCTCACCCAGAAGGTTGTTTGGGTGGTGATATTACTCATCCAGTGTGATCTATGTGCCAATGAATGAGATGGGCAAATTGAAATTGCCATCTCAAAGAGGGATCTGCAGAAGAAGATCACAACTCACCAATCAGCTGCACAGCAGATTTTGACCACCCCACATCGGTGGGGTAAGCTATTGGAAGAGGGACAAGCTGTGCATTTGTGTTTATTGGGGGAAATGCTCAATTAATGAAGTAATTGGCATTTCAGAGAGTGGTTATCTGCATATATGGGAGTAAAACTGGAACACTAAAAAATAGGAGCCCTCCACACTGATCAGCTCTGTACATCGCTCTCCAGCTGCCAGGTGCCATGGGGGGGGCTATAATGACGACCCCCCCCCCCCCCCCCCCCCCCCCCCCCCCCCCCCCACAGGGTGTGGGAGGGAGAGGGTAGCGGGGAACCGAGGGTGTTGTTTCATAATATTCTTTGGGACACGTACGCAAGGATAGAAGGAACAGAATACAAATATAAAGACTGAACATTTATTAATATTTTTTTGCATTTTACAGGTTGTTTAACTATTTGTTTAACTATTTTATTCACAAGTGCAGAATTGTTAAAATAATTTTTTTGTATAATGCCAAAAGAGGGTGAATTTATAATTAACAGATTTACATTTTTTTAATGGGAGTTAAGGTTAAAGGTACTTTAACAGTTTGTGTTTTGAATTTTAATCTGGAAGTCTTGTTGTGGTATCATAGGAAAGACTTCATGTTTAAACTGATGAAATTTCTTGGATTTGATTTCTTGCATTCTCAAAATGCTTTACAGGTTTTGATCTTAAGTTCTAAACACTTACCTTGAAGGAGAGTACAGAGAAGATATCAATCTATTTTAAAAAAAAAGATTGAAAAGAGGGAATTGTGGTGTTATTCTGCATAGGGTTTAAACTTTTATTATTCAGAAGGTAAAAGTCTGTTTATATAGTTTGCATGGTTGTAAAAAATATGTCTGTCAGTATTGTTTATGGGGGTAAGCTTTTAAGTCATAAAACTCTGGGGTAAGTTTTATTACAAGCTGTAAAAACAGGATGTCTGTAGATTTAGTGTGTTGCCATAAAACCATAAAACTCAGAATGAGCTTTTGACCAAGAGAAAAGACACGTCTCACCATATGACTGCATAATTTTCTGACAGCCAATAATGGCTAAGACACTGTATGGAAATGTTCTGATTGGAGGGAGTAGAAACGCCTAGAGGCCCGGTTTCTATAAAGGTGTAAAAAGAAGATCATTCAATTGTCAGAGTCTTGAATTCTGGACAAGAGTACTAGGGGGGCAATTTTCGTAAACTGCAATTTGTTAATCTGTTCAAAATAAATGTTAAGAACTGGAAATTGGCTCCATTTTGTCTCTGCTTGAACATGCATTGAATTAATTATGATAATTATTTAATTCAACACTGACCTTCAAAAACAGGGCATCCCAGTTTTATTTTCAGCACAACACAGAATCATAGTTGAACACACCCAGTATTTTTCAGAGCACCACAAACATACATTGTCAGCAAAAGAATCACATCTTTTCCCACACTTTCTGCTTCCCCGAGACCTTGAACAGTTTAGCCGTTCATACCTCCCTTTCACTCCCTGCTCTGCTTTCCAACTCCGTTTTAATAGACTCAGCTTTGTTCTCCTAGATGACCACCTGCCATATCTCAGACCAACTACGAACACTGAGTTTCCCCCGATCACAGGTTCAAAATTCTACTTGAGTATATGACCCTAATGACTTACATATGTATATATTCTTACTACTTCACTACATATAAAAATGTTTACCCAAATAGATGTAGAGCAGGTTATACAAAAATGCATATAAAAGTGTTCACAAAGATATAATATTCTTCAACTCCCTCTTTTCATTCGTATTAACACGAATTAACTACTTTCTCTGAATTTTTCCCCACCAGCGTTATCTAATATTTAAAACTATAAATATCATTTCTTTAAAAAAAGAAAAAATGTAAATCCCTCAATTGTTGATATACCCTCTTTTGACCTAATCCCTAAATCCCTTATTTTAACTTACTCCATTAACTGGTAGCTGTAGCAATCCCCAAAAATAAATACACAGAATTAAAACCCAAAATGTAAATGGTAAGAATAAGAATGTCTAAATGTGAAGAAATAACTAAGTCTAACTTTTGATGTAAGTTAACACTGTGAAGGAGGCCCCAGAGAGGCCCCTAGACCCTCTAGGCGCCAGAGTTTTTTTTCCGAAACGTTTGATTATTACATCTTAATTACAAAAGGCTATACCTTAAAAGTGATAAGATGAAGACTTTCTGTAAATTAGAAAAATATTAAGGATGAGCCAAAGTTTATGTGGGGATTAAATTCCCCCGTCTAATTTGCATATTATGACGTCATATGACGTGGGGGCCATCTTGGAATTTTTTTTTTTTTTTACGTGTCCTGTCTAGCAGTTTGCTACTCAGAATTAGTGTCTGAGAACCAAGTACAAGCCCAACAGCACAATCCCAAGCACAGTATTACAGCAAAGCTGAACACAAGAAAACATCCCAGTCCTCCACCTCTGCCGGACGGCAGAGAAGCGGTAAAACAAAACATACAAAAACAACAAACTGAACAGAACCACATCAATAGTTCAGATCCAGTAATATAAACTAAGAATTACACATTCACTACACACAAGCATGGATTAATGAACACAATACTAATGTTTCTGGTAAGCTCCTGGTAACACTAAGTAATGACGATAACCTCAGCTCAAGATATGTCCGTCCACACCAATGTCCCCACAACAATGAGCGTGTGCGAACATGCAGGTCTGAATAAGGTTTCCCCATGCAAGTGATTGATAGCTGGTGTATGGAACCGTCAATCCGTCCTACAGGAATCGGCACAGACATGAAGTAGGCAGGAGACGTATGCGTCCAGGGTCCCACAGAGCGCAGGAGCCGCAGACGGACCAGCGCAGGGCCGATCACCCACCAAGAGAGGAACAGATGGAAGCCCCAGGGGAACACCCACCAGCCGCAATGCTGGGGCCCTAGAGATCGCAGGGACGAGCCCACGGGCTCCGCCGGAAACCGGCTACGCCAGAGTGGGCCCGGAACAGGACCCCGAGGATATCAGGGGCACCCCACCCCCCAGCAGGGCCCCGACCAGGGACCAGCCGATAGGGGTCCCCCGCCGCCAGACAGGAGGGACCCCCAGCCGACCGACGGACAACACCCGCCGCCGCCACCCCGGACCAATACCCACTACCAACAACCCCCCCCCACCCCCCCGCCCCACACACACAAACACAAACACACCCACACAACAGGGAGCCACATTAAAAGCAACAGCGGATGTACGCCCTCCCCAGGCCGTGCCCAGCCAGCACCTGGACATCCAGATCTACCAGCTCCCGGGTCCAGATCCAGCCCTACGCAGACCGCCAAGATCAGGGGTCCAGCCATTGCCGGACAGCCCCCCCAGATGAACCGACCAGGCAGCAAAACTCATGGAACCGGCAGGAGGCCTGGGCGCCAGGCACGGTCCCCACCGATCCACCGGACGGCACCAACCTACTTTACAACCCCGGCACCCCCATAAGAGGTGCCCCAGTCAATCCAAGGAGGACGCCGGCCCGAAACAGCAGCCGCCCGACACACCGGCCCACCCAGGACCAGCCAGGCATGCACCAGGACCGAGCTGGGCCGCAACCGGGACCCCCGGCCCCAGGCATCGAGAACCATCATCGACCAGAGGGCAGGAGCATCCATCACCGACGGGGAGCGACGGAAGGGAAGAAGATGCACCAGGCCAGAGGGCAGCAGAAACACCCAACCTGACAAGTAGACATAGACAGCACACATTCTTACAAATACAGGACACACGAAAAAAGGACGCTGTACACTCATTTATACATCCCAAACATACTCTATACTCCCAGGCCCAGGGAAAGACTCCCCAATAGAGCACCCTGCCCCTGCACCCGGGAGACGGACCCCTTGCCCACCAGGACGGGGTCAAGCAGACCGCCAAGGCCCCCACCCCGGCAAGAGCAGTCCACCAGCCCAGGTCCCCGACCAGATGGCCTGATATTCCACCCGGTCTCCAACCCCTGATGGTCCAACGAACAGGGGTGTGGAAAGACCCCCAGCCTCTCTGCCCCTGCTCAATTGTGGTGTTGTTGCGTGTTGTTCTAATGTGCACTTAAAACAGAGGGGTGGGACATGTGAATACCGCCGGGTACCCCCATCTCTCTCCCCGGGCCCTCGGTGTCTTGATGCATTTAAACAGTGGGTACTGGCCCCACAGGTGAGGCCCCTTATAAGGAGCATGTGTCATGTAAATGTTGCAAGTGTAAGTGCCCACGTCCAAAGGCCTTGTGAATGGTAGAATGAAGGAGCAGGTGGACAGAGGCAATTGGGGATGGGGAGTAAATAACTGGGGTGACACGATGTCATCCCCAGGGAGCCAGCTCCCCTGCTGACCCCAATAGGCATCCCTGTTCAGCCCGATCCACCAGGGGTGGGAGAACCCAGCACGTCAAGTCGGGGCCCACGGTAGCGGCACCTTGGGGTCCCAGGCCATCCGCCCGCCCCCATCCCAGGGGCAGACCTAAATCCATCCCAACATTCAGACTACTAACCAAACACAGGACACTAGACACCCAGGCTGAGTTTAGCCCACCCTCTCCCCCCGTCCGAAGCGCACCCCGTTAGGGAGAGCGCCTGTGCTAGATGGTAAAAGCCTCACCGTCAACAAGAGAGAGCCCTGAGAGCCCCCGCGCTGAGGTCGGAACCCGGCGCACCACCAACTCGGATACCCTGGACATGCCGCGCCAGGCCCTTGAGCAGACCAAAGCCCCAAGCGGCCAAACCCCTTGGCCGACACCCTCCAGCCTTGCTACTACCGCCCGATGGCCGGGAGGCAACCGAACCCAGCACCTCCAACCAACAGCCCACACCCCACCACCCGGTCAGTCTACCGCAGAGGCCGACCAACACCGCCTCACCCCAGCACCCCGCAGAGTGCTTGGACCAAGACCCAGGAGCCATGTCCAGTGCCAATATGAACGATCGGGCCCAGAGATGCCGGCCACCCGCTGACACCCCGACGTGCAGCTGCGGCAAGGGGCCATAGGGGAGCCAGTGACAAGAACCAGCCCAGGGAGATTGAAAAGGCAGCAGCGCCCGCCGACCACCGGCCAACCACAGCCCCCCCCCCTCCCAGCCGGCACCGGCGGTAGCGGCCCCCTCACCGGCCAAGCCCTGGCCAGGACCACAGACCGGGGGGCATGGCGCCCCAGAGCCCCGAGCCCCAGGCCCAGCCCAGACCCCCCCAGAGCTGCACAGCACCAGGCCATTACCCAGTGTCCGCCAGCACGACCCCCCTAAGGCGCCGCATGCAGCCACTAGGAGTCCCCACACAAAGCCCCCAAAGTCCCACCCCAGGCGAGAGCCACGGCACCTACCGCAAGCGGACCCAACCCCGAGGACCCCTTGCAGTCACCACCAACCCATAAGCACCACATCGGCAACCGTGTCCCACAGAACAAAATCAAGTGCCCCGCCCCACTAGGTGATGGAGCTGATCAAGGGAGACCAGAAAGATTGATCAGATGTGGAGGCAGAAGCCGTTTCTAGACCGATGTATTCCAGGAGATCTCTATATTTATTAATATTCAGAGTATTTTTATTTTTCCAGTTCAAGAGGATATTTTTCTTAGCGATGCATAAGGCAATGTGAACTAATTGCATGTACTTTGTATGTATGATATTACATTTGAGACACTTTGATAGGTCTTCACATATCTGGTACCAATATTTCTTGACAGGTGGGCAGAACCAAAGAGCATGAAAATAATTTTCTGGTAGATTGCTTGTACATTGTAAACAGGTATTAGATGGCGTAAAACCCATCTTGAACATATGTTGGCCTGTATAATACACTCTATGAAGGATTTTATATTGTATTAATCGTAGATTAGGATTTTTAAGAAATTTAAAGGTTATTAAAGAAGTCTGAGACCAGAGGTTTTGGTCAATTGAGATGGACAAGTCCATCTCCCATTTTGAAATAGGAAGGGCTATTGATTCATCTATTCTATTTAATGTTTTGTATATTTTAGATTGGGAGGGTTAAGATTAAGAAAGTCTAAAACTTTTCCTGGAATTTGTAAATCAACTGTATTGAGCCTAAATTAATTTTTTTATAATTGATTTAATTTGTTGATATTCTAAGAATTTATTCTTGTTAATTCCGTATTGTGTAACCAATGTATTAAATGGGATAAAGGCTGTTCCACCAAAAATATGCTCCAGGCATTGAATTCCTTCACAACTCCAGTTGGGAAAGTTGATCATGCATTTTTTTTGGTAAGATATCCGGGTTATTCCAGATGGGTGTACGCCTTCATGGGACTAGTAAGGTCTCTGTCATTTTAAGAAATTCCCACCTAGCTGTCAGAGAGGAGCTGATACTATTACTTTTAAAACATTCATTTTGTTTTATATTTGAGCTAATAAATGGTAGATCTGAAAATAAATGGTTCTATCTGAAATCTGCATAGTGTCTGTTCAACATCTACCCAGCACTCATCGATATAACTGTGGTTTACCCATCTTGATGTATATTGGAGCCTTTTGGCTAATAAATAATGACCAAAGTTTGGTAGGTCTAGAACTCCTTTATCTTTGGACTTCTGTAGTGTTTTTAAGCTGATACGTGGGGGTTTATCTTTCCAAAGAAATTTAGAAACAGAAGAGTCCAGAGATCTAAACCAATCAGGTGATGGTTTGCTTGGGATAATTGAGAATAAATAATTGATTCTAGGCAAAACCATCATTTTTATTGTAGCTACCCTTCCAATAAGTGATATTGGAAGGGATTTCCATCTTGCCAGATCATCTTCCACTTTTTTTAAAGTGGGACGTAGTTTAGCTTTGATAAGTCTGCCAGTCTTGGTGAGATATGGATACCTAGATATGTAATATTTCCTGACCAGAGCTGCACAGCAACGGGACCCTGGAAAGAACAGTTGATTGGAAGGACTGTAGATTTTAACCAATTTATGGAATAGTCTGAAACTCTTGAATAAGATTTTATCAACTCAATTACCTGAGAGAAATAAGTTTGTGAATGCTGTAGAAAGAGTAGTACATCATCTGCATAAAGACTAATTTTATGTTCTATTTTGTTGCATTGTATACCTTTAACATTATTATTTTGCCTGATTGCTGCTGCTAATGGTTTAATAAAAATAGCAAAGAGGGAGGGAGAAAGTGCACATCCCTGCCTGGTACCTCTCTGAAGGAAAAACCTTGATGATGTTTGATTAATAGTCCTAATACATGCTGTTGGTGAGCTGTATAATATTTTTAACCAGTTTACAAAAGAATTACTGAACCCGAATTTCTGTAAGGTTGCAAATAAAAGTTTCCAGTTAACTCTATCAAATGCTTTTTCTGCATCTAAAGATAATATATTGGTTTGGACGTTTTTACAGTAGGAATAATCTATTAAATCTATTAATCTACATGAATTTGTGGAAGAGAGCCTACCTTTTATAAAACCTGTTTGACCAGGATGGATTATTAGAGGTGTTATTTTCTCAATCCTTCTTGCAAGAGCTTTGCAAATTATTTTAAGATCAACATTGATAAGAGAAATGGGACAATAACTGGTAGGAGACATAGGGTCTTTTCCTGGTTTTAATAGAAGATTGATGTAGGCAGAGTTCATGTCATGTGGTAATCGACCATTTTCCTTTGTTTCCTGTAACATTTTGTGAAATGTTGGTGCCAGAATATTCCAGAATTCTTTATAGAACTCTACTGGAAATCCATCTGGGCCTGGAGCTTTATTATTAGGCATGGATTGGAGAGCCTCCTGGTGTTCAGACACTGTTAGTGGTGAATCCAGGGCCTTTGCTTGACTGTCTGAAAGTTTAGGAAGAGTTATTTTGTCCAGAAATTGTTCAATTTCATTATTTGATGGGTTTATTTCCGGTGTGTATAAAGTCTCATAAAATTCTTAGAAAGTGTTGATTATTCTTTCAGGATCATATATTATATTCCCAATTTTGTCTCTGATTGCAGATATAGTTGTTATTTTTAACTGATTAGCTAAGAAGCTACCTGATTAATTACTATGTTCAAAATTTTTCTATTCGAAGTCTTTGGATTAAGAACTGCTTCCGTTTATTAATAATTTCATTTAATTCTAATTTTGCTTTCTGTGTCTTGCTTAAGCTCTCTTTATCTAGGGAAGCTTCTAATGATTTTATAGTTTCTTATAATTCCTGAACATGTTTATTTTCTGTTCTATTTTTATTTGATGAGAATGAAATTATTTTACCTCTAATCACAGCTTTCCCTGCCTCCCAGAGAGTGGATGGTGACATACCAGGGAGATCATTAAATTCCATGTATGAGGCCCATTATTTTTCAATATATTTAATAAAATCTTTATCCTTAAGTAATGATGTATTTATCTCCAATTTTTATATTGAAGGGTTGCTATTCTATTTGCTAAATTTAAAGAAACAGGAGCGTGATCGCTGATAACTATAGGATGTATCTCAGTGTCTGAAATGTCATTCAACAGTGAGCTGCTGACTAACAAATAGTCCAATCTATAATAAGAATGATGGACATTTGAGTAAAAAATGTATTTTCTGACGTTGGGACAAAGTGATCGCCATGCATCGCAAAGTCCATAATCGCTCGTGTACTGTTTAACTATATCTATGGATTGCCAGCTGCGCTGGGTCCCAGTTGTATTGAGCCTATCTATTTCCTCATTTAAACCAAAGTTGAAATCTCCCCCAAGAACAAGTGAGCAATCCATGTGATTAGCCAAAACCGAGAAGAAGGTATGAAAGAATGAGGGGTCGTCAACATTTGGACCATATACACTAACTATACATAACTTTTGGTTATGTATAAATACTTTTAATATTATAAATCTTACCTCTGGATCTGTAACTGTGTCTATTACTTTAAAATTAGTAACTTTATTTATTAATATTGCTACTCCTTGTTGTCTAGAGTTATAGCATGAAGAAAATATATCAGGATACTCCGGTGTGACGACATCTGCCTTCAATCTTTTGAGATGGTTGAAAATCGTAATCCTTTTTTCTCTGGAGCCAGATCCATGAATATTCCATGTTAGAAATTTTACAGGATTCATGGAGCTAAGATAAACATTAGACATTTACTATTGCCAAGGATGAATATAGGTGTAGTCTTTGTTTGTCAATGGAGTTGCCTGATTGAAAATCCAGAAGCAGAGATAAAGAGAGGGAAATAACGTACCATACAGTTGTGTAAAAAATGATAGCATGATGGAAAAACATGAATATGCCATGATAAAAGTCTGTGTGTGTGTCCCTAAACAGCCGACCGTTAACATACAGTTTATCTACAGTAACTGTAGCTTTACAGCCCTCACTAATATGTTTCTTTCTAATTGGAAATAACACGCGTGTTCTGTCCAGGATTTCTTTCGGAAATTGATCATTAACACTGTAATTCGTTCCCCGCAGCTCTCTCCCACGTCCTTTGACGTGTTCTTTCTGTTTAAAATGTTCAAATTTGGCAACAATTGGTCGGGCGGGTGTTGTTGGGTTTCTTAACTCCGAGCCGGTGAACCCGATGGAAGGTTATGTTTTTAACCATGTCTGTTGGTAGTTTCAGCTGATGTTGGATGAACTGTCGGACGGTTGTTTCAGCGTCTTCGTCAGCCTGCTCTGGTATCCCAGAAAAGACAAGATTATCTCTCATGGATCGGGCCTGGATGTCTAAGATCGACTGCTTGAATCTTTTATTTTCTCCAAACAGCTGCATCATCCCCTCGGTGAGTCTTTTAACGTCTTCTTTCAGTGTTTGATTTTCTGTAACGAGCGAAGCTACCTGTTGTTGGCTGAATTCCAGAGATTCCCTCAGAGCCTGAAATTATTGGTGTAGAACCTCAACCAGCGCAAGACGGGCGTCCAGGCTGATTAGCTTCTTATCTATTGAGTCCAAGATGTCGCCGTAGCTTCTATCTGGCGAGTTGATGGAAGCGCTGGTCTCAGAACGAGTGCGTTTCTGAGATGGAGTACTTGTTGGTGCATCCAAAGCAGGTTTCCGTTACTTACCCATAACAATGTTATCAAAGCACTCGTCTAGGTAGCACTCCAGCGAATCCAATGTTTCCTCGTACAGGTTGTTTAGACGAAAGAAATAATTTAATGGTTAGTTTAAACGCCCAGAAGCTGTGTTTGGTTCAAAATTATTGCCTTGTTTTACCTGACATTGTTTGTTTATTTTACTAGTATACCGCCATGTTTACTTACGCACAGCTCTCGTGAGAACTCAACAGCTCATCCTCCTTCTTGGCCATCTTGGATTATAGAATTTTCATGAAAAGTCACATGTTTGGATTATAAAATGCAGCACTTCTTCCTCCCCAAGAGGTTCCTCACCTTCTGTATGCTATATTGCACAATACTAAATGCTCAGGTAAATAGTAAGTAGTAAACAAACTGTGTAAATAATACTAATAAATGGCAGAAACAAACCGAATGCAGGTAGTGGTAGGCTAGCCTTTTGCTGTCGCCATTTTCCATTTACTACATACATTAGGAACTCTGATTCCATTTATTAGCCAAGTACTCAAAGCCATCATTCCCATCATCTTGTGAAATACTGTGCATGGGCCCCCTACCCCGTCCCAGCGCAACACCGCCTCTGCTCCCTCCAGCTCTGCTCCCATCGCATCTGCTCCTGCTGCGAGTAGCATGGCCAGATCTGCCTCGCACAGACGAGCCTCTGCCTCCCCTGACTGACCTAAAAACACTACGACTTCGTCTGACATCTCCAGTGACCTTAGACAGCTGCTCCACCACGTTTCTGTCGCCACGATTGCGGGGAGGCACACGGTCAGAAGACAAAGAAGCGAGCTGACCAACACGGTAAAAAGACTGGACCCCCGCTTAATTTCCAGCCTTGTTTCCCACACCACTAACAAGCCTGCTGACTTTCAGATGAACACCCCGACCCCTTGAAACATTGTCCCAACCATTTACAAGGAGAGGGAAAGGAGTTTGTGCTTGGGCTAAACTCTCTCGCATCTGAAGCGCGATCACTAAATGAATCACCGTCATGTTCTGAAGGCAGATATTCCCATTCAGAATCAGGGTCAGCAAATAGAAAATCCAGCTGCACATCAATGCGGGTAAACTTCGCTGATGCCAACAACACTGTCTGCGCAGTTATGTAAGCCAATTTTGATCTTAGGTTAAGATCCATATGGTAAATGGACTGAACTTATATAGCGCTTTTCTAGCCACTCAAAGCGCTTTACATTGAAGTCACACTCACATTCATACACCGACACCCAACATAGCTCGGTAGGACGATGTTTGGGGTTAAGTGCCTTGCCCAGGGGCACATCGACATGCGTCTGCTGGAATCAAACCTACGACCCTCCAAATGCAAGCCAACTCTACTCTACCACTGAGCCACAGTCGCCCTGGATGCATAAATCAACACCAAAAGGAATCTGCAACCCTTCACCGAAGTTAACCTGTCATATGTAATCAATCACCACCTATCCACTTAACCCAGACAGATCTTAAAAAGTCCCCATCACAGATGTGACAATAGGTAAAAAATGTCCCAAAACCTTGCCTTCATAAAATTTAATTCAAACTGCAATTTATTAAAAATTGTTAAATTTACTTATTATTTTGCATAATCCCGTTATATCCCAAATATGTTTAAGCCCTACAACTATACATTATGAACAATATTAATACTTTTATATGCTTTACATATATTTGGGTAAACATTTTTGTGTGTAGTGAAGTAGTAAGAACATATACTTATGTAAGGGTCATATATACAATTACAATTATGTGAATCTGTGATCGTGGGAAAACTCAGTGTCTATGGCAGGTGGTTATCTAGGAGGACAAAGCTGAGTCTAAGCAGAAACAAGGAGTGAAAAGGGAGTTAGGAGCGCTGTGCTGGGATAACGAGAAATATAACTCACACATGAACTATTCAAGGTCTCGGGGAAGCGAAAGGTATGTGGAACGACAGGTCACTGAGTTGTAAAAATGTTAGTGGAAGAGTACTGAACTTTGAAACTGTAGAGCTCTTTGTTTGTACGTAAGTAGGAGGGTCGTACTGCTGTGTGTTTTTCAATAAAACAAGCCTGTTGCGTAGAGAGCACCAGAACACATACTGACAGCTGCTGAAGACAGACGCGGGTCTGTGAGAGCTGTGGTGTTCTCCGCTTTGCAAAGGTGAATTGAAGCTGAGTCTCTGATTGTCTTCTGTGAACAACTCTTTTTCTCTACGAGCCATATCTCTAATAATCCTGAATCTGGGGTGGTTGATTTATACTACAACAATTTGGGGGCTCGTCCGGGATTTTTGTCACAAAAAGGATTTTTTTGGAAGTGATTTGGACCTGACCAAGGTGAAAGGAGACTGACACAAGGTGCGCGCATCAATCTAGGGTAAGCAGACCTTTTCTTCTGCTCATTGGCTTTGTCCAAAATCTGCTTGTGTCTAGACTCCTAGTAATTGAGGTTTTTAAAATTTGAAAGTAGTGGAAAATGAGTTGTTATTAAGAATAAGTGTTGTGGGTTGGAGGCCCTGGGTGAAATATCCCTAAATTCCGGGTTAGAGGCCCTGGGTTAAATTCCCAAAAATCTGTTGAGTTGTTATTAAGAATAAGTGTTGTGGGTTGGAGGCCCTGGGTGAAATATCCCTAAATTCCGGGTTAGAGGCCCTGGGTTAAATTCCCAAAATTCTGTTGAGTTGTGTGTGTATATGAGTACTGAGTAAGTTGAAATAATAGGCTATTGACAAGTGCAGCAGTTATTTTTGGAGTGGTAGATTGTCATACAGTGTGAATGAGAGCGGCCTAGAATAGAAGTGTTAAAAAAAGATATATATATAGATGAGAAATTGATCTGGTGGGAAGATAAGGTTTCCCAGATCACGTGAAGTGGATGACAAAGATAAAGAGATTTAACTGCAGAATATATAGTTGACGAGTGATTGTGAGAATGTGTGGGGGAATAGAATCACAGAGAGGAAAGAAAAAGAGCGGAGAAAGTGTGTGTGAGAGATATCTCACCGCTGGGTATGTGTGTGTGAGATTTCAACTTTATGTGAAAGCAGGAAGTTGAGAGGTGAGCTGAACTTTTGGGTTCGTGTTAAAACAGGACTATCATTAGTACAAACTCGAGTATGAACTATTATCTAAGAATATATAAATGGATAAGTGAAATTAAACACTCTAGAATATATAGATATAAACATTTTAGAACAGGCCATAAGTGTGGAAGCTTTTTATCCCGTGGGGAGAACGGAGGTGTTTACATTTTTGACCCAGCTCGGTGAGGAGAACGTCGGTGCTCCGAGCAAGGTTTTCATAATTTTGAGCTTAAAAGCATGGGTGAAATAAACAGGCTTTAAGTATATGCTTTAATAAATAAATTAATGGTTATAGGGGGTTTGTGCCTTCTGTCCGAGTCTGCGGAGTTGTTTTCTGGAGCCGGCACTGTGATATCACTCAAGCCAGACTACGGGATTTGTGGCAGATTGGTCTAAACCTCAGCGGTAACATAATTTAATACAATCTAAAAGTTAGTGCTTTGTGTTCTGTCTTTATCATTTGTTTTGTCTGGGACAGTCATAATAGAATATACGTTGTTCCAAATGCGGAACTGATGTTGGGTACGCGTTTCAGTCCGTGCTGAATTTGTGACGGATACGTCTAATTTTGTGCCAAATTAAAATCTGGAAAAAGTGGTGGGATTTACGCTGATAAGAATTGAAATTGAGGTGTGGAGTTCTTTATTTACCGAAGGGTATGTTGCTATTTTGTTGAGTAGTTTCGCGGTAGAGTTTAACTGTTTTAAGAGACGTTGGCCGAAAAGGGCTAACGTTAGCACCAGGCTGTGGGCTACGGTGAATCGCTGGGAGAGCTAGCAACGAGCGGATTCTGTTCAAGACTCTTGGTTTTTTCATAAATCTCTGAATAAAAATAACTTGATGAGAAGCTAAACATCAGTTTATAAATCCTTTTAACTTTACTAAGCTTCGGCTTGGGGCATTCACTCTTAAGATCAATGGTGAATGAACAAATAGATAGAAAAGGGAAAAAAACAGCTCGGAGGAGCGATTTAAGGTTGGACCTCTTGAAAACAATCAGGAGCTACCTCATAAAAACGAGATTAAATAATTACGCTTGTTTAATTCGGATCTAATATTTTATAAAAACAAATACAAGCTTGGTAAAGGGGGGATTAAGAAATACTATTAAGATAAATACTTGATAACATTTAAATTAGTCTTAATTAAAAAGAAGGCGGGCCAGGGCAGTTTTGCTTGTATAGCACACTTTCAACACAGTGCAATTCAGGGTGCTTTACTTATGATTAGAATAAAAATGAGCATTTACAGTGATTAAGACAATAATTTGTGTGACAATTAAAAACAAACAAGTAAAACAGTTACTCATAAGAGAGTCTAAATAGGTAAGTTTTAGTTTTAGATTAAAAAAATAATTTTAGATTAAAAAGAAGAGAAGCTCGAGAGAATACTTAATACATAAATCTAGATGGTGTCAAAAATGTAGTGGGTTTCTAAATAGGATTAAATTGGCTAACTAAGAATAAAAATACAAGCTGTATTGATAAATGACAGATTGAACAGCAAGCAGATTTTTAATTGAAATAAATATAAAATGGTTAAATCACTAAAAAGAACTAAGTGTGTTGATAAAAGATTGCGATGGACAATCTTTATAAATATTTAATTTACACATGAGATGAAAGAGACATTTATCAAATTGACAAAATAGAGAAAGGCATTGCATTGATAAAGTATAAAATATAAATTGCATGAAAAAATGCAGGAAACATTAATTAAAATAAGCAGGGGAAGAATTAGAACAACAGTTTAATTAGAAATATAAGGATTAATAATCATCCCTGTTGGAGAGAGCAAACCTATAAATTAGTATATTTTTACCATAACTAATACTGAAGAAATTATTGCTAAAATAAATGATTAAAATAAAAGTAAAATAGAGCCCACATAGGCAGTCTGAGTGGAAAAGATATTTAAATTCAGCATTCGAGGAAGGAGATTAATGAATATGAAAATAAAAAGGTTAAATAAAAGTTGATTTGAATAGGCTTAGAGGATCGACTCTCTGTGTGTCTTTTTCTTCCTCTATATATTTTTTCTCTCTTTTTCTCTTTCCCAGCCCGCCAACAGAGAACCCCTCAGATAACATTCTAGAGATATAATTTATGTTCCTGGGGAGATGTGATGGGAGGGGGTGCTGGGCTGATGACGGATAGTGCCAGGCGTCCGCCATAACTGCCAAAGAAAGAAAAATCTATACAACCAGTGCAAAAGTTCTTCTGTCTTGTGCTCTGCTCCCGAACCAGGGGGGCACCAGTGACTGAATATTTTCAGGGGTGAAGCAGGGGGCACCCTAAAAAAAGAGCACATTTCCTCATGCTGAACTGAACTTTCAAGGACAATATGTGTGAATCCACTTGGCTGGTGTAAAATGGACAATTCCTGCTGAGGAAGTGACGCTCAAAGGCTGCTGATTCAATGTCACTGTTGCTGAACTAACCACAAGAGTTTCTGTTTTTCTGATGATTGAAGTTGGCCCTGGTTGCTTGAACTCTGACACCCCCGTGACTTCCCCAGAATTATCTCCAGGTAAAACACAACCATTTACCAGGAACAATTTGAAAGTTGGGTGGAAGGTAGAACTGGGCCTATAGCATGGGGTTGCTGGCTGGTGAGAGAGACATTTTTTTATTTACATAGCAAATTCAACACCTAAGGAATACAAAGGATACATTCCTTATTAATGCACAACTATAACGGTTACTTAAATGCTATCCTTATTTTTACGTTTCATCCACAGGGATGTACTAAATTTAAGATAGGATAAATTGTAATGGAACAGCTAAATCAAAAGTAAGTCAGAATTGTATTTGATTTCTAGCAGAAAGAATGAAGCAAAGTGCTTCACGGATTAAGGTAATTAAAAAGCTGAAATGGATAATAGAATAATTGATAACATTTAAAAAGAGACATAGTAAAACAGACATATAAGTATGTCTTAAACTTGATAAATAAAATAAGTAAATAAAAGAATCAATTTAGTTGAACAAGCAAATGGATAGTAATCAGTTGAACTGTAGACAAAAAGTAAACTCTTGAGCCTGCTCTTGCTTTTAAATCCATCAATGAGGGAGGTGTTTTTGTTTAGTTTTCAGGAATAACAACGGTGTTGCACCAAAATAACATGGATTTGCTCTTTCCCCAGGGATTATTTTTTAATTAGATGGGTGAAATAATTTCTCAGCACAATACAGTTGGATTAGATTGAAAAGGAGTGGATGTCCAATAAAAGAACACAGAAATCGGGAAGGAACTTTTACCATATATTTCAATGTTAGATAATAGTTTAGTTTTTGCATTTTAGAGGGTGCATTTGTATTGTTATGTTATTAAAATGACATACTTGGTAATGTTGGTATATACTCCTCCTATCAACATGGATACTAAATAAGGCTGAGGTAACTGGCAGAAACTAATCTCTAATTGGACGACACATTCTGCAGGGGTACTCAGGACTCAGAAAAGAGAAAAACAAACATTATATTATGAGACCAAAGTATTATTAATAGGGGAATATGATATAGCAAAGATTTAATACAGTTACCAACATTCTAGGCTAATTCTTTTTCAGATTATGACTCTTTTTAACTTAATGACCCACCGGATATAAAGCAAAATCTTTTAATCAAAAATAAATGTAATTTAAATAGGGGATGACTATGACAGGCAAACCAAGTCTGTGTAGCAGATTGGTTCAGGGCAATACACAATTTAGGACTTAATTTTTAGCAAATTGATAATGTATGGTTGCAGGATTTAAACATATTTGGGATTTAACGTGATTATGCAAAATTATAAGTAGGTTTACCAATTTTTAATAAATTGCAGTTCGAATTAAATTTTATGAGGCCAGGTTTGAGGACAATTTTTACCTACTGTCAGTACTGTGATGGGAAATTTTTTTTAGATCTGTCTGGGTTAAGCGGATAGGGGATGATTGATTACATACATGATGACTTCGGTCAGGGTTGCGGATTTCTTTTGGTATTCACTTGTACGTCTGCATCTTAATCTAAGATCAAAATTGGCTAACATGACTGCGCAGTCGGGGCTTATTGTCGAAAGGCCCTCTAAATTGTTTTGATGATCATCAAGAGTGATCACAAGACCGGATCAAAAACTGTCATTTTTTAGATGTTTACAAGCTTATGCCCCCAGGATTCAACAACACGTGAGGAGCACACAGTCTCCTCTGGTCTCAGAGGTGCGGCAGCTGACTACAGCTGCTGAAGGGGTCCAAGGTACAGCTCCACGACCCTTTGGGACGAAGGCGTGAGGAGTCCAAGTGGTTCAGCCAGTTCCAGATGACAGCTGGGAACACACACGAAGTGCAGCTCCACGGCAACGACGAACCTGGTCGAGGATCAGCAGGAATCTACCTAAAGAGGGTCAAGAAGGTTTTGACCAAGCTGAAACGGAAGCTGAAGCCACAGGCGGCGGGGCCTAACTCACCCAGAAGATTTGTTTGGGTGTTGATATTAATCATCCAGTGTGATCTATGTGCCAATGGGGGAGATGGGCAATTGAAATTGCCATCTCAAAGAGGGATATACAGAAGAGGATCACAACTCATCAATCAGCTTCACAGCAGGTTTTGACCACTCCACATCGGTGGGGTAAGCTATGGGAAGCGGGGCCAGCTGTGCATTTGTGTTTATTGGGGGAAATGCTCAATTAATGAAGTATTTGGCATTTCAGAGAGTGGCTATCTGCATACATGGGAGTAAAACTGGAACACTAAAAAATAGGAGCCCTCCACACTGATCCGCTCTGTACATCGCTCTCGAAGCTGCCAGGTGCCATTGTGGGCTACAACGAGAGTGAAGAAAGAAGAACAGAAGATAAAAATATGTCAAAAAGGGCTGAATAGACTTTTTAACCATTTTCTTGCATTTTACAGGTTGTTTAACTATTTTTATTCACAGGTGCAGATTGTTAATACTTCCTTAGAGGGTTCTTAAAGAATTTTTAATAATTTAATTTTCAGGATTTCTTAATTTCCAGTTGTTTTTAAGGTTGTATTAAGGTTTGCATTAATAAACAAAGAGGGTCTACTAGATAGAAAGATAGAATAGCTGAGCTGTAGTTCAAGGTCAAAAGTTCCCCTGGGGGCCTGGGCTGTCCCATTGATCCCCAGTACAAAGATTCCACCAGCTAGAATTAGGGAAAGAAAAGACTAAATAGACTCGAGGATTACATTTTTAAAGGTTTCTTAAGACCTTCTATTTCACAGGTTTCTTAAGACTCTAAGTTTCATACGTTTCAGAATGTTAACAGTCAATTGTGTTTTCTCATTATCTTGTGGGTATTAATTTGTATTGTATTTTTTTGGGGGCCTCCTTCACAGTATTAACATACATTAAAAGTTAGACTTAGTTATGTCTTCACATTTAGACATTCGTATTCTTACTATTTACATTTTGGGCTTTAATTCTGTCTTATTATTTCTGTGGATTGCTACAGCTACCAGTTAATGGAGTAAGTTAAAATAAGGGAATTATTAAGTTAAAAGAGGGTATTTCAACAACTGAGGGATTTACATTTTTTCTTATTACAATTTTAAGGTTACAAGTGTATTTGCTATTTACATTTTGAATTTTTAACCTAAAGTTCGACTTTTGAAGTTACATTTTTAAGTGTGTCATACGCAAGGGTTCATGTTCTAAGGTAACTAAATTTAAAGTTTTTGAAGGGTACTTTTTCTACATTCTCAAATGAGTTACAGAAATTATATTTTTAGTTTTAAATAATAGATAACGCTGGAGGAGACATTCGGTGAAAGTAGTTCATTCGTGTTAGAACGAATGAAAAGAGGGAATTGAAGAATATTAATACTTTTATGTGCTTTACATATATTTGGGTAAAAATTTTTGTGTGTAGTGAAGTAGTAAGAACATATACTTATGTAAGGGTCATATATACAATTACAATTATGTGAATCTGTGATCGTGGGAAAACTCAGTGTCTATGGCAGGTGGTTATCTATGAGGACAAAGCTGAGTCTAAGCAGAAACAAGGAGTGAAAAGGGAGTTAGGAGCGCTGTGCTGGGATTACGAGAAACATAACTCACACATGAACTATTCAAGGTCTCGGGGAAGCGAAAGGTATGTGGAACGACAGGTCACTGAGTTGTAAAACTGTTAGTGGAAGAGTACTGAACTTTGAAACTGTAGAGCTCTTTGTTTGTACGTAAGTAGGAGGGTCGTACTGCTGTGTGTTTTTAAATAAAACAAGCCTGTTGCGGAGAGAGCACCAGAACACATACTGACAGCTGCTGAAGACAGACGCGGGTCTGTGAGAGCTGTGGTATACTCCGCTTTGCAAAGGTGAATTGAAGCTGAGTCTCTGAGTGTCTTCTGTGAACAACTCTTTTTCTCTACGAGCCATATCTCCAATAATCCTGAATCTGGGGTGGTTGATTTATACCACAACAATTACCAATTTGCAAAAAAATTAAATCCCATTTTATGTACAGCCCTGAACCAATCTGCTAGACAGACTTGGTTCGCCTTTCATAGTCATCCCCTATATAAATTGCATTTATTTTTGATTAAGGGATTTTGTTTTATATCCGGTGGGTCATTAAATTAAAAAGAGTCATAATCTGAAAAAGAATTAGCCTAGAATGTTAGTAACTGTATTAAATCTTTGCTATATCATTTTCCCCTATTAATAATACTTTGGTATTGTAATATAATGTTTGTTTTTCTCTTTTCTGAGTCCTGAATACCCCTGCAGAATGTGTCGTCCAATTAGAGATTAGTTTCTCCCAGTTACCTCAGCCTTATTTCTTATTTAGAATCCATGGTGATAGGAGGAGTATATACCAAAATGACCAATTATGTCATTTTAATATATCATAGTAATACAAATGCACCCTTTAAAATACAACAACTAAACTGTTATTTAACATTGAAATGTAAGGTCAGAATTACTTCCTGATTCATTGTTCTTTTACTGGACGTCTACTCCATTTCAATATATACTAACTGTAATATGCCGAGGAATTGTTTAAATATCTGATTAAAGATCCCTAGGAAAACAGCAAACCCTTGTGTTGTTGTTCCTGATAAGTGAACAAAAGCACCTCCCTGATTGATGGATATAAAAAGGAAACTTAAAAAAAAACATTTTGTGGCGTCAATATCTGTAAATGAGTTGAAATTAGAAGTTAAACTAGCCAATGCTGTGTAAGGGTTGGGTGTGGCGCCTAATGCAGGTTTAAGAGCCCTATTTATCACTTTAAGATAATTTATTATTCTTTATTTTCCCCGTACCTTGTGCCTCTAGATAAAATAGTCCTCTATATTTTCCTGTTTTGTTTTATTCAATTATGCTGGACAGGTATAAATGTTTTTAAGAACAGGTTCAAAATGTTACATTTTTTGTCTAACTTTTACCCGATTACTATTTATTAAGCTTGTTAACCTATATTGATTGTTTTATTAACCTATTTTAATTAAAGTTAAGTTTTAATACACATCTCTTCTAAAAATGTATTAGTCCTTCTATTCATTCTAGCTTTTGTCATCTTAATCTGTTAAGAACTTTGAATTGCGCTTTCTGCATGAAAAGTGCTATATAAATAACGTTTTGACTTGATTTTGATTTGATTTAAATGTTCCATTACAATTTAGCCTAGCCTAAATTTAGTACATCCATGTGGATGAAGAGTAAAATTAAGATATTATTTAAGTACCTGTCCCGTCTGTTACCATTGTGTATTAATAAGGAAATGTGAGAAAACACTCTCTCACCCATCATTTGGATATCTTAGGTGTTCATTTTGCCAGCAAAACAACGCTTTCCCAACACACCAAACAGGGACCTGATGTTATAGGCCAAGTTCTTCTTTCAACCCCAACTTTCCAATTGTTCCTGGTAGAGGGTGGGGTGTTACATGGAGAGGATCTGGGGGAAGCACAAAGAGGTCAGAATTCAAGCAACCAGGGCCGCATGCGATATCAGCAGCTTTTGACCCGTCATCTCTCAGCAGAAATTGTCCATGTTGTTCAACACAAAAGTGAGTTCATACACTTTTTCTCTTGAAAGTTCAGCATGAGGAGGTGTTGTTTTAAGGTCCCCCCTTATATTCACCAGAGAAGGGAACATAGTGTCCATTCAGTCATTGTGCACAGACTGCCACCCCCTTTTTGCGCCTCATGGGGTCAAGTCTATGCGTCCATCAGTATTCACTGGTTTTCCCTTCTGTCATTGGGAGGAGCCGGAGCAGAGCAAGAAGGTGGGTTGTTGCGATGGAGTTGTGTCACGCCTTTCGTGCTGGTGGGGCTCTGGGTGTTTATTTTGGCTCACTCAGTGTGTAGTGCACCCGATGCTTTCTTTCCTTCGCCCACGCACTTCTCCAATTCCCCTCTCATGTCCACCTCCCCAAGAACACTGGCTACTGCTATCTGAAGATAACCATGACCTTGATGGGGTAAGAGAGCGCAGCCCGCCAGCTCCTGATTTCATTTAACTTCTAAGTCCGGTGGCATTTTTATTTAAAAAGTTACTTTTTATACTCATTAGTCTCCTTCCACAAATGCTGAATTTAAATGTTTTTCCCACTCAGACTGGTCCTACGTGGGCCCTATTTTCTACTGAACGCAGTGTGGGACCCCTTTTTTTTACTTCAGTATTAGTTATGGTAAAAATATACTAATTTACAGGTTTGTTCTCTCTGACAGGGAGGGTCTAGGTAAATGCTGAAATTGAACAGACTACAGATGTTACAATTTATGAAAATGTGAATATTACTCCATTTGATTTAGTTTTGTTTCAGTGTAGATTATGTTTAAAAAATGTCAATTGTTTAAATGTTTGTCTATTAACTAGGATAGTTTCTTTGTAACAAATTTTATTATTTTTTAATGAATATTCTATTTGTATTTTAAAAATGGTGCAAAAATATTTAAATTAAAGACATTTAAACCAATAAAATGTATATACTCTACCAATTAATTTAGAAAAACTTTTTAATTACATTGAAATATTTGAATGGAATTAAAACAAAATTTAAAATAACATTTTAATATTCATTGTTTGATTGTTGTGTTACCATTGTTATAATCGATCCTTTAGTTTAACCTTTCTATTTTGTCTGACCTTCAAATTGTCCAGATAATATTAATAAATACCTCTGATTGATTTTTAGGATCACCCAAATAGACTCCGCCTACTTTTCCAGATTAGACCAAATCTTTATAGAAATGCTGTTATTGTGGATAGTGGTCTTAACAGAAAGGGGGCGCCCTTGAGTCAAAATCTGCCTAAGGCCCGATGAGACTTTGGGCCAGCTCTGCATAAGGTGTACATTTATTGTAAACAAAACCGTTACTGGGGAAAAGCAGATACCAACAACTTTAATGAACTCTCTATTCACTAATTTATCGTAATCAGAATTGAAGGAGGCTGAGAGAAGCTAAATTAATTATTCTGATGGAATAATATTAATAATAAGCCCCTCTCATAATTATCAATTATAGCTGTAATAATGGCCTATAGTTATCTCTATTCAGACTAATAAAACTCAACTACTAAAAAATATGAATCACAAAGCTTTAAGTGACTATGTCATTATTTGTATTTCAGTGATGCTCTGTCTGTGTGAAAATGTCTGTAACAATATACTGTAACCATCTGGCACTTAAAAAGCACGTCACGACACATTTCCCAATCTTCTTTTACTAAAGAATATTTTCGACTTAACCCTCTAGGCGCCAAAGTTTGCGACAAGCAACATTGCTGACTTTAACGAGCCACAGCTTGAGATAGGGCCAATAATTTAATTACTGCCTTACCTTTAATCTTGGACACCTTTTTGGGTGTGTTACCATCAGAACTTTTAGAGTAAATCGGCCTTTAAGTCAGCGCCGCGCGCGGGGTACGCGAGGTGCAGCTACTGCGGTCACAATATAGAGAAAGCGAGTTTTAGAAAGATAAAACTTATGAGGCCGAGATGTCAGAGTTCCCCACCGTGAAGTATTGGCTCATTCAGATTCTGAAGAGAAATATTTACCTCTGATCTGTTCAGTTGTCCCGGGAGAAAGTGAAACTAAAATGTCCCGCAGCAACGACCAGTCCCATTTCGCCATGACGCTCCAAAAGCAGCAACATTCCAGCTCTGCATCACGTTCTCCCAGTGAGAGAAAGGTATGTGTTTGGGTAGCAAGGTGGTCATCACAACGCTAATTGTGACCGAGGTGGGAGGGATGTAAAAATTTGTGGAAATAATAGCAGATGCGATCGAAAACAGGCGAGAAAAAAAGACCGCTTATGAGCAACTAAACAGCAGTAAAGTTCTCTGTCCCGCTGCAAGTGAGGATGATGATGATTTTGGCGAGGTGTTCTTGACAGATGAGGAAGAGTAGAATCACCAGTGGATCAGACAATTTGATGAGCCTGTTAGTTATTTTTGGGACGGATTTGTAAAATTCTGTGGCCAATATTTTCTTTCTGTTGATTTTATATAGTGAATAGAGTAACGAAGCCACATAAGAAAGGACATAAACAGATATATCCTGTTCTTGAAAAAAAGCCAAAAAAATGAAACATATAGATGTAGAAAATACATATATAGAAAAATCTAAATAAAAAAATAAAATTATTGATGTAATAAAAGTTTTAAACAACGTAAAAAAGCAAAAAATTATAAAAGTCGTGCAATCCAATAGTGCCAAAGCCTGATGACGTCATAATATGCTAATTAGATTTATGATTTTGCTCGTCTCACAAACTTTGGATCATAGTGAAGATTTTTCTAATTTACAGTGTACCTTTATCTGTAACCATATTAAAGCTTCAACATTTTGAACTACTGATATCAAAATTGAATATTTTATAGAAAAAACCCCGACGCCTAGAGGGTTAACTACTTACCTGTAGCCTTTTTTTGTTTGGTTTCTTATCTCTTAACTTTTGCGCTGAGCTATTACTGTTTGAGCTTTGCAACAACATCTGGGGGGAAGCAGGGAGGGAGTAGCTTACCTGCCTGGCTGTGCATTAGGGATGAAATTCGTAGGTACGCGCTGAGCTGTTGCCGTCTAGGCGCGCAAAAGCGGCAGAGAGGGAGGGGCAGGGGAGAGAGCTGGCTACTGCGTGTAATCAAAGGTCTAGCGCAGCTTACCTGCCTGGCTGTGTATTAGGAATGAAATTCACAACTGATGCTACTAAAATTTATTACCGCCGGTGGGGTGGCCACGAGTCAGAGCACAATTCATACACAAGGCAATTCAAAGTGCTTCACAGTGGCATAAATTAAGAAAACAGATAAACAGGAAAAAAACAAAACACATCAACTTACAAAATAATTAATTACAATAAAAACCAAGAGTGCAGATAAAATACTTTCAATTGTCATTTGCACGGGTAAAAATAGACTTTCTTCAGCCTGGATTTAAACATTGTTAGAGTTGAGGCTTGTCTCACATCCTTATTAAGACTGTTCCAGATTTTAGCTGCCTGACTGAAATGCAGCCTCACCGTGTTTATTGTTGACTCTGGGAACCACCAGGAGACCCCTCCCTGAAGTTCTCAGGGCCCGAGATGGTTCATATGTCTCTAACATGTCAGAGATGCACTTTGGTGCCAAACCATGAAAAAACTTGTATACAAGCAGAGCTGTTTTAAATTCTATTCTCTGAGCGACAGGAAGCCAGTTCAGAGACCGGAGCACTGGACTAATATGGTCGTATTTCCTCGTTCCTGTCAGGAATCGAGCAGCAGCGTTCTGGATGTACTGCAGCTGTCTAACAGCTCGTTTAGAGAGACTAGTGAGCAGGCCGTTACTGTAGTCTAAGGCCGTTTTCACATGTGTGGCCGTACCAGAAAACGGCTAGAGAAAATGCTAATTTTTTCTGTTCACATGTCACGGATCTCTGCCCGTATTTGAATCCAGTGTTTTACTACAAATAAACAGCAGGTGGCGGTATACAAATAAGTCTGTAGTTCTCCAACAAACAAGGGAGTGAGAAGTACCGACGTCATAAAACGAGCGACAGGCTAGAATGTAAACAAACTGGTCTACTGGTCAGCTGCTACCTGAAGCCATCTACAGGGTGAGTGTTGTAGTAAACCCGCCGTTTTGTAATCTGCTGTGTTGCTGTGGGATGCTTGAATCGCGTTGTTTTGGTATTTGTATGGTCGCGAGGTGATTCTGTAATTTCGGCCGGCGGTGTCGTCATTTCCGCATGGAGCGCGTCTATTGTCTTGAGTACGGCCAGAGTACGGGTTGTGTTCACATGATACGTGGCCGCCCGTACCTGGACTCGGATACTACCTCCAAGGCAGGTCTCTCTGGCCGTATCCTGGCACGGTACAGTCTGTGTTCACATGGTACGAAATAAGTGGATTTTGACCAAATACCGTACCCGAGTACGGACTCCCGTACCATGTGAAAGCACCCTAACCTGCTGGAGACAAATGCATGGATAAGTCTCTCTAAGTCTGGTTTCTACACTATTCCTCTGATCTTATAAATGTTCTTCAGATGGTAAAAAGCTGATGACGTTATTGCTTTGATGTGGCTGTTTAAGTTCAGGTCCAAGTTAATGATTACCCCTAGATTTCTAACCTGATTTTTTGGTTGAAGACAGAGAGACTCAAGATGACTGATAACAATAATCTCAGTTTTGTCTGAGTTTAACTGGAGAAAGTTGTTTTGCAGCCACAAACTGATCTGTTCAGTACAGTGACAGAGTGTATCTGTAGGCCCATGTTCAAGGTAGTTTTTTGTGTAATTTTTTTAATCTCTTTTCTTATCCTCAATAAACTTTCTAAAGCCAGTTACAAAAAAGTATTTCAACATAAATTCAGTTAAAGTTATTGACAGAAAATGCACTTAGATTCATTAACTTGTATGCTCCCTTTTTTTTCTAGCTGCAATTACAAAGTGTAAATTCCCAAAGCCAAAAAATAATTTAGACAGAACATTTTAAGAGCTAACGTTTAGATGCCAAAAAATGATAAAGATAGGAAATTGTAATAACTAACTTTTAGATTCTCATTAAATTATTTTATTTCTGAGGTTTAGACAAATCTGTCACAAACTCGTAGTCTAACAAGAGTCTGTTTCTTCGGTGCCGGCACTCCGAAAAACGCTCCGCAGACCCGGACAGAGAGCACAAACCTCCTTTTATAACCGATAATTTGTGGCCACAAAACCCCTTTTGTTTATCATTAAAGCATATATTTAAAGCTTGTTTGTTTCAACCTTGCTTTTCAGCTCAAAATGTAAACGAATCGCTCCGCAGAGCACACCTGCAGCTTCTCTTCAACAAGACTGTGCCGCTTGAACAGGCAACAGCTCCAACAACCGACACTTTTAGTGAATGTCTTGAAATGAACAACGACTCGTGAGTGTCAGCCTGAAGCCAGAAGCAGAGGATCCTCCAACAGCAACAAACTTCCCACACAGCACTCCAACAGTCAGCGGCACAACTCTAATCTTTTTTATTGTTGATATATATATATATTGTAGTATAGTTTACTTCACTTAACCACCACTACACACATTTATATATTTTTATATTTGTTAGATACTAGTTTATACTCGAGTTTTCAGTCGTAAGACTCCTGCTTTCACACAGAGTTGAGATCTCCACACACACTTTCTCCGCTCTTTTCTGTTTATACAAACACTGACAGATATTTCTCCCAGACGTTATGTCAATCTATAATTTTCTTACAATATGTGGTACTCTAGCTGGCTGAAAATGATATTACCTTAATTTCCTATCAGAATGTCAAGCTTCTACCCACATGGGGCGGACATACACTGGGTGTTTAAGATTCACAGAGGAAATAAGTTTTAGATTCAGCCAGTTATTTCCCCTAAAATGAGGAGTTTATATGAGCTCAGGGGTGCAACAGAATTACCTAGCACTCCTCCAAACAATCAATCACGCACACCAGAACTATTTCTTATTATCTCTTATCTTCAGTTAGTCACCAGTCAGTCACACTGACCTTCCCCAGAGTTTCAGACACGGACCACTCATTTAATCCTGTTAGTGGAGCTCACCCACGAGTCAGGAACCGACTCAGCCTTGCTCAGGAATCTCGTTCCCAACAGAAAGGCCTCCTCGAGCCTTTTCTGCGAATCCTTTGTTCCCAACAGAAAGGCTTCCCTGAGCCTCTTCTGCGAATCCATTTTGTTCCCACTGAGCATCTCAGTCCAAGAACGTCTCCTTTGGACCTAGGGATGGCCACACCCAGAGCCTCGGTCCAGTCTCCGCTCTGTTCCTTAACCAAATAATCAACAGACAAACAACATTAAATGGAGAACTTCGGGTCAATCAATACCTATTAATTTGTATTAGGCCTAGTCAGATTGACACAAAATCACCCGGGTGTTATCAAGGATCGCTCCGTCCACTCTCCACTCTCTGTTGAACTTAAACACCATTAACAGCTTCCCACAAAAAATCTCTTCTACAATTGCAAAATTACTGACGGTTTCTCTCTATACTGGAGAAAGCTCTGCCCGCATTCTTCACCAAATTGTTGGGGTCTAAATTCTTTCTACGTGTTTGAGGGTGAAACCGGCTGCCCAATCTGGAACTACTGTCTGCTTATCCGGAGGACCCAACGCTCCTCAGCGAGATCTTTGAAGAGTCTTACCCAGAACAGAGAGAAACAAGACAACACAACAGAATTCTGTTTGTCATGAGACGGACCTGCAGGACGGGCTCACCAAGTGTGCGCTGACTCACAGAACTCATCTCTTTTTATTGAACACAAAGAGAAAAATAATCATATGACTTGGTCACCCCCAGTACATAAACATTCATTGTGTGCCCTTATCATCTACTTCCCTAAGTCTGGTTCTCCCCCAAAATGATTTACAGACACCCGCTTTTATGGGGGTCTTGACCTAAACTATCTTTCTTCCTGTTTCTATACAGCTGGGCATTTTCCTAAACACAACTTGGTATTTATGACTGTTGTAAAAGCCTGGTACACATTTAAGATTGTTTTTACTTCAATATATACAAAGACACATAGATATACACACAGACAGACATATATAAAGACACACAGGTATATATACGGACAAATAGATATATACACAGACAGATATATACTCAGACACAGATATATACCAAAAATAAATTCACAAATATACATACAACAACCATAACCACAAAGACACATAGATATACATACAGACATACATATATAAAGACACACAGGTATGTATACAGACAAATAGATATATACACAGACAGATATATACTCAAACACAGATATATACCAAAAATAAATTCACAAATAGACATACAACAACCGTAACCACAAAGACACATACATAAGTACACAGACACATTGATAAATACACAAGTATGGATTCATGTACAAATTTTGACTTGACCGCGATAACTTCACTAATCTCCAGAAAAATTGACTAATTTTGTGAGGTTCTTGCGCACAATTTTGCCTTCTTTTATCTTGTCTGTTTCCTGTCATGCTAAATGATTTAATCGAACTTTGCAGTACTATGCTGAGGCCAGCGTGACAAGGACATGAACGTGATTATGTTCAACACACATGTCAAACATGTGACTATGCAGTTGTGGGAAGAGATTTTTCTCTGAACAATCAGACAGAACCTTGGTGACAATTACTGCTGTTGTTCCTCTTCCACGTGGAGCCTTTCCTTCATTGGCTTTTAAAATCTGCTGAAAACATATTTCTGTTGCATGGCAGACTGTGAGCCACCTCTGTCCTTCAATGCTATAAATTGATGGACCAACTCATCCGATGTAAGTGCCTGTGAGCAAGGCATGCAAGTAATCTTCTGCTTCATCTTCTTCACAATGAAGCTGCTACCATTTTCTGTGTCATGGAGAGCTACCGAAGGATGGCATGTCTTGGGAAAAAGCATTTTTACATTTCACTGTCAATTGTTATTTTTATCTTTCTAGGTTGAAATGGCCAATGAAGATGAGCTGGTTGAACTATCAGGTCAACTTGTGGCATGCGGATACATGGGTCTAATAAACGTTGAGAGGAAAGAGGCTATTAAAGCGTAAGTCTATTTTGTGGTGAAATTGTTTAAAAAATATTTTCCTTCCAAAATTGTAAACATTTTCTTTCTATTAGTGCTGTTACCTTGCATGCCATGGTGCGACTGCTACCTATACTCAACCAAAGACGAGAGGGACTAAGGCTCTATGGTTTGAATGATGTGCTAGCACAACACCCCCATTTTTGTGAACAGCTCTTTGTCCCTGGACACTTAAAGAATGTAAGTAGTAATTATTTTTGTTTGTTTCTAAACTTAAAATTGATACAAAAGTCTATCCACTAGTAGGGTAATGTTTTTTTTTCAACTTAAATAAATGCTAAATAAGAATCCATATTTATCAATAAGCATATGGAATCATTTATGCATGAGTTTATTACTTCTTGCCTTGATTATTCTATTTCCCGCTGGTTGGTGTTATTAAAGCCTCCCTGTCTTGCCACCAGCTGGTCTTTTTTACTCTTCCTTTATATTATATCACTCTTTAATCGACAGCTGTGATGTTTGAAGCAATAACAAAATAAACTATGGTATGATGAATGCACTGGTGAAGTAAAAAAAAAAAACATGACCTTCCCAGCCACGGTGGTGCTTTGACCAGATGACAGTGAGTTGGTTGAAGCAGGTTGATGATAGCCTCTTCAACGCCAACTCCATGGCAATAAGAAAACTGAAGCGGGTCCTGATAGGTTTTAGTTTGCTTACTCAGGTGGGGCAACAGGAGTCTCTCCAGGACCTTCATGTGGGATGTCAGGGCGACAGGTCTATTAAGAGTGAGGAGTTGTCATTATGGTTATGGGCCCCTCCCCTCGATCCTCAGTGTCCTTCTTGGCTTCCTTCCAGCGGCAAACTGTGTGTTTTTTAACTCGGTAGTAGAGGAGGTTCTCGCAATTCCGCACTGTGTTACCATGCCTGGAACTCACTGCTGCGTTAAAAACCGATCTAGTACGACACATTTAACTACATAGGGCTAAAATCAAATTACAACTAAATACCTAAACATACGGTACAAAGCTTTAGCCTACATCAAAACATGTTGGAAATGTTTGTGTACATTGAACATCTCGTCACAATCTAGTGTTTACGAAGCAGTCGCAGTAAATTACTTTGTCACTTTGGTCAAGAAGTGTCTGCTAAATGCAATCTAATTACGACATACTAAAACTCATGTTAAAAAAACCACGCTGTTTTCGTCCACCTGGAGGCTTGTAGATGACCAAGTCCTGCACTCAGCCACAGCAGAAATCCTTGTAGCTTTCCAAAGATATGTGGCTTTTAAACTCCTGCATTGTGTAGTAACTAAAACCAAAAACAAAGTAATTTACAACATTCATGTACGTGCATTGAGGTAAATGGTCCAGGTCTCTGTGCCATTACACTGCATAGGAGCTCGTATGAGTGTTTGTATCTGACAGCTTCTCCAAATACCGCTGTTTTGCAGTAGGTATAAGCTTGTCCCTGTAAGGTCCATTTTCTTTTGCTATGACTCTTTCAATTGCTCTACTTTCTTACTTTCCGTCTATTTGCAGATCTGTCCCGGCGAAATAATAAACGCGAGCTCCGGAATGTTAGTTGCATCAATACTGTTAAGTTCTCAAGGCGTTGCCCCTGACAACCGATAGAGTCTCCTTAAATCATGACCGACCAACTCAGACCCCACCCACATAGGCACGCGACTCCTCACTCTCAATAGTCATTGATGACTGATGGGTGAGTTTTCTTTGGAACTGGAACAAATCAGGATGTCTTCCACAACAATGGAGCCTTCTCCTGTGTCAGGCTATGGTTAACGAGGTGCTGCAGAATCCCACAGAGCTGCTCTGCACAGGTCTTCAGGACTCTGGGGCTGACACCATCTGGACCTGCAGCCTTGTTCTGGTTCAGTTTCTCCAACTGCCTCTTCACCTGAATTTTAGAGACAGACAGGTGGGCAGTGGAGACAAAGGGAGCTGCAGAATCTCCAAACTTGTTTGAAGACAAACTTTTGCAAGCGGAAGAGTCCATGACTGATGTGAAGAACAAAATATCCTAGGTCTGACAGGATAGCGTGGAACAGAGGAGGGTGGGATGTCTTTTTGGCTGGGTACAGGAGAGGAAGGATACTCTAAGCCTGATTTTAATAATAGAGTATCTGCCTCACTGACTAAAACTGGGAGCTGGTTCCACAGGAGAGGAGCCTGATAACTAAAATATCTGCCTCCTATTCTACTTTTTGAAATCCTAGGAACTACCAGTAAACCTGCATTCTGAGAACAAAGTGCTTTGTTAGGAACATATGGAACCATCAGATCTCTAATGTACGATGGAGCTTGATTATTAAGGGCTTTATAAGTAAGGAGGAGGATCTTAAACTCTATTTTGAATTTAACAGGGAGCCAATGGAGAGTAGCCAAAACAGGATAAATATGATCTCTCTTTTGAATATTCATCAGAACTCTTGCTGCAGCATTTTGGATTAACTGAAGGCTTTTAATTGCATTTTGTGGACATCCTGATAATAAGGAATTACAGTAGTCCAGTCTTGAAGTAACAAATGCATGGGCTAGTTTCTCTGCATCACTCCTGGACAGGATGTTTCTGATTTTAGCAATATTACGGAGGTGAAAGAAATAAATCTTAGAAACCGGTTTGATGTGGGATTTAAATGTCATGTCTTGGTCAAAAATTACACAAAGTTTATTTTTGTTACTGATGGAAAATGTGCAATAACTTTTGCATAAATGATTAACTAATTTACATTAAAAATTATTTTCTTTTTTCCAGGTGGATGCAGACTTTCTTGTGTTTGCATTGTCCCCCAACGTCAGTGACAAGAAACAAGCAGACGACAGCAAGAAATGAGAGTTATCAATTTTCTTCAGGATTTCTTACAAAAGTTGGAAGATGGAGGTAAATACATGCTTAGTGGTACAGTTCAGATTGAATGTTTAAACCAAAAACTTAGACGGCTTGCGTTTTCTGTTTAAAGTAATGTTATTCAATGAGTCATTTTAGTATTCTGAAATTAATTTAAAGGTGCAATATGCAGTATTAACATCAAATCATAATAGCTGTCTAAAGTCGTTCAACCTTCCTACCCAGCACAAATAATGGGAAATGTTTTTGTTGCTTAGCAACATCAGGAACCTATGTTCTTTTTTCAGAAACCTGTGTATTATTTGCTCCAGAATCAGAAAGGCTTGTGCTGTCATGTTATCAAACTCCCTGCCTTAGATCATGGCTGAAGTTGTGTGTAGATTAACCACCAGTGTGAGGGATGTTGATTTGAATACCTCACCCACCTACCATAAGCATATCATTGCCATTGAGCTAGATAGTTCACCCACCATGCGTGCCATTATCAATAAGGGGGCAGATGGTGCATTTGATGGTATTAAGGACGAGAGAAATTATAAAATTAATATCTTATATTGGGAGTATTCTTTTCTGGGCTCTCCACGGCAAATCATCTGTCTTCATTTAGTCCTATCCTCTGCCCTTACTCCGACTAGCTTAATGTCCTCCATCATCCATAAATCTGGTCTTCCTCTCTGCATCCTGCCTGGTGGCTCCCACCTCATCATTCTTCTACAGATATATATACCATCTGTTACCCAGTAGTGAATGCTTGTGCTGTTACTATAACATTCTTATACGCCACCTGACCTCTGTTGATGACTTTGAAAATTGTGTCACTGAAGCAATCCTGAATGGCAACGAGTTAGTGCGTACATGGAAAATTCAGTGGCTTCTGTTTTCAAGGGTATTGTTTCTTTGTCCAGTTACAGGATATTACAACTGTACTTGTAGTTCTCTTTAAGCCTATGTCATGTGTATTAAAAATTACTGAGTTAATGACAGTACATTTCACAATAAAAGAATTTGAGAACATCCTATAGTTCTTTCTATATTGACACGTTTAATAAATCCACAACTTGGAATTTTATTTTCCACATTACAAAAGCAAACAAACTTTTAACTCTTCACACCACAGCATTGGTTATGTAATCACGACATAGGAGGTATAGGCTCTTTGTGTCTGTGGTTCCAACATGTTCATGAAGGATTAGCTGAAGTTCTGTCAGCTGCTGTTAATCTAGAGGACTCTCGAATTCAGGGACCACGATCGCACCATCCACATCTTATCAACGGTCAGCAGCAACATCCCAGTCTACATCTGGTTCCTGCATTTCCTGAGGTGAACATTCACAGTACATGGATATTCTCATTCCAACAGCACATTGCATAAACCTGTGTTTATAAACCATTTCAGCTTTAGCCTTAAGAATATACTCATTAATCAGTCATTGGATTTATCTTTTTATCCAACAAATCCCTTTTTCTCACATCAAGATTCTCTGGTTGTTGGGGTGGATGAAGCATCAATGTAGTGTACCAAAGCTGCTCTGGAGTTTGATACCCTTCGGTTCTTAGTGGATGATTGTTCCAACCCTGCACAAAAGCTTCCAAGCCTGCCCTCAGCTTTGGAAGGAATGTCATATGGACAGCAAAAAGGTCTTCTGTAAAACAGTAGGAAATTTGCTACAGGAGTTCAGCTTTTAATCCATATATTAAAACAGAGACTCTAAATGTTGTTCACTATTTATAAGTTCAAAATTAATATTTGTTATACAAAGTGGACCCGATGTTTCTTAAGTAATCAAACACAGAGAGCAACAGTATTATTTATGTCTTAAATAATCTTATACCTGGAGCAGAAACATCCAGAAGATGATGATTCTCAAGGTCTTGGAGGGTGTTGTAGTAGTATGAAGACACACAAGTCGCCACAAATGTTCAATTCTATTCATAAAAATAAATGAGTTCTGTTATGAACATTTAAATGAATGGTGAAATGTCTACAGGAAATGAAGTCAAAAGATACAAAACACAATATTTATTAGCTTTGTAGAAATGATTTTACCTCTGATTGTGAACACTTTTTCCAGAGATAAAGCTGCCTCGATCAGTACCACGTACAGTGAACATGTACTGAGCAATTTGGACATTTTCGACTCCCTGATCTCCTCTGACTCTGTAGTGCACATAAAGGAGGAAAAAAAGTGGGCAGTGCAACAAACCTGGGTTGATAAATTGATAAAAATAAAGATGTCATATTAGACATATTAATGAGTAGTAGTAAGTTTTAAATTTTTTAGTTTTTCTCTGTGGTTTCACTGCAATACAATTGGCTATAATTCCCCAAATCTTTAAACAATTTCAGACTAAAACTAACATTTGGGGGAAACAAAAACACATAAATAGTTGTGGTTTATCATAACAAAAAAAGTAGATTACCCAATACAGACACGGTAGAGTTGCAAGCTCTGTAAAGTTAAATGTAACATGGAAATAGTAAGTCATGCTAAGTAATTTAATTTATTGTTGCATAGTTCTAATATCTCGATTTGTTGGAGATAAGCCAGTTGTGAAACATTACCTTGAGGATATGCCATGCCTCTCAGTTGCCTTTTTGAATCCTGCGAATGCTGTTGATGCCCAGTTATTTGTTGAAGCCTCCAAACACATCACCTATGTCATAAAATATGTTTTATTCGTAACATTAGATTTTATATTTATTTTATAATAATTAGATTATAATTGTTACAGATAGCATTATGGAGTTTGATAGGTTTTAAAAGGGATGACTAATGAAACGTTTAAAGTATTTATTAATGAGCCATCACATTTATAACTGATGATATGAGGGATAATTTTACTTATCAGGCTCTTCTCCTGTGGAACCAGCTCCCAGTTTTAGTCTGTGAGGCAGACACTGTCTATTTTTAGGACTAGGCTTAAAACCTTCCTTTTTGATAAAGCTTATGGTTAGTACCTTAGGTTATCCTGAGCTATTTTTGTAGTTATGCTGCTATAGGCTTAGACTGTTGGAGGACAGACTGACCACTTTTCTTCTCTCTTCTACCACTCTCCAGATATATTTTGTCTGCTGTTATTGTGATTGCTAACCCATTTTTCTCCCCATGGAAGCTCCACATGGTCTGGTACCCTGCTCAACTACAACGCCCCGTGCTGGATGGGGAACATCAGTCTAGATGATGCTCAAAGTCACAGAGCATCCTCCCTGCTGTCTCTTCTCTGTCTTCTCAGACCCCCAGACGGTCTGGGCACATGACCGTTTGTACTGAGCCAGGTTCTGCCTGAGGTTTCTTCCTGTTAAAGGGGAGGTTTTCTTCTCCACTGCCGCTACCTGCTTGTTCAGTTTGAGGGGTTAATGAGGATTTGCTGTGGTTGAAGTCTGCATGATCCGTGCACAACCTCACGTCGATGACTCAGCACAATCTGCTGGGATTCCTTACTTAGAAAACCTTTACTGATTGGAATGTTTGTATAATTGTATAGAAATGACTTTTGTTGCAAAGTGCCTTGAGATGACATTTGTTGTGAATTGGCGCTAAAAGTGAATTGAATTGATCATCTTTTTGTACAAAAACTATTTTGCAGAATAATCAGGGTAGTGTGTTATATAAGCCTGTGTTTTAGGGGTAACATTCTACATTCAGCATTTTATAAGCAATAGTACATTCTGGAGCAAATTTAGTTTTAAAATGTTATCTCATTAAAGATAAATCTCACCTTCCTAGAGTAACCATCTACCATGCCAAAGAATACAATGTAGTACCTGAAGGCAGCAAAAAAAAGTTTTTTCACTCAGAATTATCCTTTGAAAATAGTATTGCTTTCTGTAACATTTTTTTAAAAGTTATAAATTGTAATAATAATAACCTGATCAACTTGTGGTTTGTGTCCACATGCCAGAGTGAAAGAGGCCCTCTGACAGAGTATGTTCTTCACACAATGCAATTTAATACAGACAATCAGTAAAGGATTCCTAGTGCATCAACTCGATGCATTGAAGCAATAACCCTTTTCCATTGCACATGCATTCCCATGGACTTAAGCCTCCCTTTAACCCTGGTGGACAAAAGTTGCCATATTCATGCCACGAATTCGATGAATTACAAACCACAACTGTATGTTCTGTAATACAGCTGTGTGCTTTGAAAATGTTTTCAGTTTTTTTTTTTAAATCGGCACCACTACAATGTGTTTTCATTCAATTCAGTTTATTTATTGTTGGGATATTGTTTTCTCTTTATATCATGTATTTCGGGATAAACCTTCAGCCCAATCTGGAACTATTTTGCTAGTCTTAAAGGACCCCAACTGTCCTTAGCGAGATCTTTGAAGAGCCTTTACCCAAACAGAGAGAAGACAACACACAACAGAATTCTGTTTGATTGAACGCACCTGATTCAGATGGAGCCATGAACTTCAAAAACAGGGCATCCCAGTTTTATTTTAAGCACAACATATTGAACACACACAGTATTTTTCGACGGTTTTTTACACTCATTGACCTGTCCTTGAACACCACAGCATCTGCTCTGAGGAGTATCTGCACAGCACAGAAGAATTCCTCCTTTCTCCTTTCTCTGTGTGAAAACAGCTTCTTCCTTTTTGAAATAACAAGGCAGGTCATATGAAACTACATATGAAAAGGTTTTATCCAAATATATGTAGAGCAGGTTATACAAAAATACATATAAAAGTGTTCACAAAGATATAATTTTCTTCATTATATAGCGCCGTTTCACAACAGATGTCATCTCAAGACACTTTACAAGAAGAGTTATTACAATACAATGTTTAATTTAGGAATTAGAGAACCACAGAAGATTGTGTCGTGTTTTCTCAGCAATACCTCATACTGAGCAAGTATGCAGCGACAGTGGAGAGGAAAAACTCCCTTTTAACAGGAAGAAACCTCCCGCAGAACCAGGCTCAGCATAAACGGTCATCTGCCGAGACCTTCTGGGGTTTGGAGAAGGCAGCAGAGACACAGAAAGAGCAACAGAACTGATGCAGAAGCAGAAGTTGGTAGCAGTAACTATGGAAATCTATCCCATGCTGCCTAATGATTTTACCAATAGGAAGCATATATATAGTAAAAGGAATTGGCCCAAGCACCAAACCCTGTGGTACTCCGCAAACATTGAGGCCGAGGAAGATCTATTTTTTACCTGAACAAACTGAAATCTGTTGGACAAATAAGATTTAAACCAGCCTAGCGCTGTTCCTATTATATTGACACATTGAAGCCTTTCTATGAGAATATTGTGATCGACAGTGTCAAAGGCAGCACTGAGATCTAACAGGACCAGGATGGTCACCAGTCCATTGTCTGAGGCTTTGAGAATATCATTAGTAACCTTCACCAGAGCTGTTTCAGTGCTGTGATGAGCTCTAAAGCCTGACTGAAACTTCTCAAACAGCTCATTATGGTTTAAATGCTCACACATCTGATGTGCAACTATTTTCTCAAGAATTTTAGAGAAAGCAAGACTAGAAATCGGTCTATAGTTAATTAAGTTGTTTTGATCAAGAAATGGTTTCTTAAGTAGAGGTTTAATTACAGCAATCTTAAGCTCCTGTGGTACATATCCACTTATTAAGGATAGATTCATTATATCTAAAATTGGAGCAGCAATCAAAGGGAAAAAATATTTTAAAAGTTTAGTTGGGACTGGGTCTATAGATGTCCCATCTTTTAGTAGGCTTAGGCTTTTCAGCAGCTCACAAATGTAGGCAATTTACTTATTTAGCAGCGCAAGACGTTTGTACTTTTAACAGCCAGAGCTGTTTCTATCAGATTTTTAAATGTTGCTGAACCCTGATGCCAGACATAATATTCAATTCAATTCAATTCAAAGATACTTTACTGATCCCCGAGGGGAAATTTCAGTTTACAGTACAACCTTACCAGATCCAGGTCACTGAAGGGCTTGCAGCCACCAGAGGAGCACTCCCATGTATGTTATATGGTATATGGTACATTGTAAAATGATTCCACCAACCAGCGTGTAATGAAACTGCAAATGAAAATACAAGCGTATAACTTGGACATTTTTATTGGAGAGGTATAAAGAAATTCACAAACAAAAGTCCAGTTGCACATGTTCGTGAGTCATGGTTTAGTCTGCAGCATCCCAGGAAGATTTGCTTGAAGACATCGTGTCATCTCCACCCTCCGTAAACTGGTGTAACAGATTAACGTGTTTTTGTGTTAACTGGTTTCCAACTTCCGTTAGCGTCAGTGGTTGCCAGTAGCTACTGTTGGGATATTATTTTACCTTTATATCATGTATTTCAGGATAAACCTTGCTGCTCAATCTGGAACTATTTTGCTAATCTTAAAGGACCCCAACTGTCCTTAGCAAGATCTTTGAAGAGCCTTTACCCCAGAACAGAGAGAAACGACAAGACAACAGAATTCTGTTTGAATGAACCCACCTCATCAGGCAGTGAGTGAGCCGCTGCTGTCCCAAGGCAGACAGACAACAACTACCCCTGGACCCTCAGGGAGCACCAGTTTTATTGAAAAAACAGCACAAGAGAATCATAGTGGAACACACCCAGTATTCTTCATAGCACCACACAAATACATTGTCAGCAAAAGAATCACATCTTTTACCACACTTTCTCCGTGACCATGAACAGTTTATTTGTGAGTTATGTTTCTCATTATCTTAGCAAAGCGTTGGTAACTCCCTTTCTTTCATTCCTTATTTCTGCTTCTCAACTCAGTTCTAATAAACTCAGCTTTGTTCTGCTAGATGACCACCTGCCATATCTCAGTTTCCCAGGTTTCACAGGTTCACACAAATCTACTTGAGTATATGACCCTAATGACTTACATATGTATATATTCTTACTACTTCACTACATATAAAAAAATGTTTACCCAAATACATGTAGAGCAGGTTATACAAAAATACATATAAAAGTGTTCACAAAGATATAATATTCTTCACTACCACAGATGTTACCGTGCTAAAGGACAACCCTTAGCTGCCCTTGCCGTTTTGTTTACACAGAATGAAAACAAATCCGACTGTCAATCAGATGGTATTCTACAGTGTAAAACTTGTTTACGATCTGTCCTTTTTTTTTTTCAGGTCAGCTGTATCTACTCAAAGCTGGGCAGAAGAAGGCTTGCCCTACACAAAGTTTGCTTTCAGCACTGAAATAAATCGTTCCAAACCGTCTCATTTTATTCCCAGTTAACACGTCTTAGAGAGAGGTTAAAATTTTACCGTAGCCATAAATTATCCCCCCAAAAAAGCATACGAGACACAAACTCACGGCTCCACGAAAAAGGAGATCTAGTGCACATTCATAAACTCAGCACCATCGCATCCACCACTCTTCTGACTGCTCTCAGTTTGTTAATTTTCCTGACAATTTGACAGCCAGATTAACTTGTGACCGTTGTGACAAAACTACGCCTCAAAAATCGTAGCTCACAGTAAGATTCAATCATGCAAATTAACACATCAGGGTTGATATAAGGACAAAATCGGAAGAGTAATGTTTGAATACGTAAACTTTTAAAGGCTCCTCGTGATCCCTTCGTTCATGATTCAGTTGGAGGAGCCATAATAAAGAAACAATGTGATCAGAGGACAGCATTTATACTTGTATACTAAGGGGTAATAATGACAAAATTTAGAATAACTGGGCTCATACAAGACAGTATGGACCTTCCTCTGTACCAACACGGACCACTGTTATTCTGCTTCCTAACAATGAAACAAAATGCTGGATCACAATCAGATGCACCACTATGGATGTCACAGCACAAGAAACCAATTATGGATTAAAATAAAATATATCCACTACATGGTGAAGCAAAGTTGAGCATTATTTTGTTTCAAATAATCAGCGCCTGCATACTGGGCAACAAAAAAGGCCCTCTGGGTCTGGCTGCCCCACACATTCCCAGTGGAGCCAGAGATCGCACATGCTGCATTGAATCTGGAGTAAAAGAAAAGAGGTCAGTAGAACCAAGTTATCATTATGTCAGAGCAGATTAAAGTTTTCTCACCCAGCGCACTTGCTCTTCCTGTGTGTTCTTGTTCCCACAGGAGCGACACAGCTCTGATAGGTCATCTATTTGGAGTTGGATGAATAAAAAGGAGCAAGTCAGAAGTGAAAAACACCCACAATGCTGAACAGCAAGCAACCACCAACTTCAGCATACCAGATCCATTTAAAATTGTTTGCGCCATCTCTTTTCGCAGACCTTCGATTCCCCTCGTGTCTACAGGAAAGTCCGGTTTCTCATGTTTTATCAAGGACGCTGCGACCTTGAAAGGTTATGCAGTCAATTATTACAAATGTAAATACTGTCTAAACTGTAATCCAACACAAAAGTTAATCTAAAATAAGTTATGGTTTTACTTTGCAGACAATTACACCAGAAGAAGTAAAGTCCTTCTGATGGGGATGAGGAATTGTGTCACAGTTCCATCTTGACACAAGCACGTCTCTTTTTTGTAGAAACGCCCTAACAATGTGAGATATACAAATCAAAACACAAACAGACACACACACACACACACACTCACACCTACCTTGTTGGGTTTTTGAATTGGGTGATCTGTTTTGTGGTAGCACCAAATGGGTCATCTAATACAGATCACCGTCGTGTGGATACATTGCATGTTACAGAGGAGACTTAGCTGTGGTATTACATAAGAATTGTTGAAATGTCAAATACAGAAGGAAAAGTGCACTTACAATTAGTGTCCAGTGTCTGTCCTTACAAATGGCCCAAATAATTAGGTCCCACTCCATTGGAACAAGCTGGAAGAAAGATATGAGGACCATCTAAAATGCACTTTGCAAAGAATAATAAGACTGGCACCCAACCTTTTTCAGTCCCTTTGATAGGCCATCATATATAGCCGTCATCTCAAAGGTGTCTATAATCAGTGAGCTTTAGTTACATGTTAAACCCCAAGTCGTGCGCTCACAAAAATACACATTGCATAAAGCCTCACTTTCCAGTTCTCTTCCAGGGGCCAGAGACTTCAGGTCGGTTGTAAAAAGCTTGTACGGCCTGTTGAATTAAATAATTATCATAATTAATTCAATGTATGTTCAAGCAGAGACAAAATGGAGCCAATTTCCAGTTTAACATTTATTTTGAACAGATAAACAAATTGCAGTTTTACAGAGGAAATTGCCCCCGTAGTTCCTCTGGTCCAGAATTAAAGAAATCTGACAATTGAATGATCTTCATTTCACACCTTTTATAGAAACCGGGCCTCTAGGCGTTTCTACTCCCTCCAATCAGAACATTTCCAAACAGTGTCTTAGCCATTATTGGCTGTCAGAAAATTATACAGTCATATGGGTGAGACGTCTTTTCTCTTGGTCAAAAGCTCATTCTGAGTTTTATGGTTTTATGGCAACACACTAAATCTACAGACATCCTGTTTTTACAGCTTGCAATAAAACTTACCCCAGAGTTTTATGACTTAAAAGCTTACCCCCATAAACAATACTGACAGACATATTTTTTACAACCATGCAAACTATATAAACAGACTTTTACCTTCTGAATAATAAAAGTTTAAACCCTATGCAGAATAACACCACAGGCCCCACTTTGGACCATAAAGACTCCCTGTCAAGTTCCAAGATTTCCTCAATCCCTGTAGTTAATGAAAAAAAAATACAGAAAAATATGTTGCCATAGTGAAAATCACTTTGAAAAGCACAACAAAATGACATTACCTGCAGTAGGTCTGTCACTAGAGGCTGACTGGACAGGTTGCACTTGGTGTACCTAAGCCGGAGCAGTCGAGGAGGAAATGGCACCATGAGTTCGAACTCTGGTCCCTTTCAGTTTCTGAGGGATCTGCTTTTCAGGTTCAGTGTAAGGAACCAATTTATCCACGTTAGCCAGGAGCGTAGTATTGGAGTCCCTCAGGTTTACTTTTTTGCCATCTATATGAATTATAGTGTAGGGGCCATGCATCTCTATGTCAAGCTTCCCCCCTTTGCGCTGTTCAGAACGAATGTTCCGCTTCAGGACCAGATGCCAACCTGGAGGTTGTCCTCAAGTCCTGTTTCAAGTTTCCTTTTGCGGACTCTGGCCTGAATTTTTTTCACATTCTTTTGAACAGCCTGGAAGATTGTGGGTTGGATTTTCAGCCCCTCAAAAAGGACCTCCTTGGCCACAAGGCACTCTACTGCATCCTCGGAAATCTGATAACCAAAATACATTGTTAATCTATAAGCATGAAGGAATTGTGGACAGTCAAGTTGGCCATTTTACCTCATATTCTTCCTGTACTTCTGAGGGACACCGTGCTTCCCTTCCAAACATCAAATAATAGGGGCTGTATTGTGTGGTCAGTTGCTTTTTTGTTCGCAGCCCGAGCATTGTAGCCTGCAAGAAGCGGTCACATTCTTTAGGGGTGTCCCTTGCAAGTTTGTTGAGAGACCTGCAAATGAAGGTTGTGTCATTGTTCCACCACCAATGCTCAATTAGATGCTGTTCAGTGACATTGCCATACACAAGTCTTACCTATGTATGGTGCCATTCAGCTTCTCCACCAAACTATTTGTCTTAGGGTGGTATGGGGTGCAGAAGCTCATTTTTATTCCAAGGGCTTCACAAAGCCTCAAGTTGTTCTGAAATATGATGTTTTGTTAGAGTACAATATGACACAGCACGACTTTCAAAATCAATGTCAAATAGTGTACCTGGTTTTTAGATTCTGTCCCTTGGTCTGTTAGCAGCCTTTGAGGTGTACCAAATTTGTATACAAAATCAATTATACAATTGGCCGCCTCTTCTGCTGTTTTAGTCTTAAGAGAATAGGCCTCTGCCCACTTTGTGAAATGATCAACCATCACACAGATGTATTGATTACCCTCATAAGTTTTTGTCAACCTCATGAGGTCCATCCCTACCAGCTCAAAGGGTTCTGTCACCTGTAATGGAATCACAGGTATCAGACACACATGCACCTTGGAAGTTATATACACACCTAATTGTTAATACATGCTCAGACACATTCCTTTACCTCTATAGGGTTGTATTGCTGCTTGTCTTTTAAGCCTGCTCGCTTTGTCTGACAGTCAGGACACTGTGCTACCTGGAGTCATAACATAATGGTAAGTTAGACCTTATTGGATTCACTGTACATGGTAATTCGATTACACTTTGTTATGGAAAGTGATCTAATTACTTACCCATTTACGAATATCTGCTTCCATGCCAGGCCAATAGTAGCGACTTATTATGGCACTGTGGGTCTTCTCTACACCACAGTGTGCTCCATATTGGCTGGTGTGGAACTCTCTGACACAGCGCTGGCCTCAGATGCTGACAGCACTACCTTGGACAAATGTTTGGTACCATCACGTCGCCTTCTACAAATGTAATGTAGTTTTCCCCCTACTGAGAAAAAAAAAAATACACCAACCCTTCTAAGACTACAATTTTAAAAGCATTTGAAAGTGTGAGGTCATGAACAAAAACCAAAAAAAGAAAAATTCTTACCTTTTAAAACAAAGTTGGAAGCAAGTCGTTTGATGATGTACCTTTCCTGCTTTGTTATTCTTGGAGGGAATTGATTTTTTGACATATAGTCAACAAGCTGGTTAACCAGTATGGGAGCCATTGAAAAGGCAATGCTTTAATGTTCTTGAAACTAATCCAACCTACTCACCACAACTTCAAATTATGTGGACCTCTTTATATACTATCTGTTGCAACACAGGTGATCAGTTTCTATCATGTAGGTAATGAGGTGTGGCTGGTGCAATACGGGTGAGAGTCATTTGTAATGATTGAGATGCTTAACAAATGCAGACATTGCCTGTAATTGAGATGGTATATATCTTGATCAAAGCACATTTTAGATGGTCATCATACCTTTCATCCAGCTTGTTCCAATGGAGTGGGACCTAATTATTGGGGCCGTTTGTAAGGAGAGATACTGGACACTAATTGTAAGTGCACTTTTCCTTCTGTATTTGACATTTCAACAATTCTTATGTAATACCACAGCTAAGTCTCCTCTGTAACAGGCAAAGTATCCACACGAACGGCGATCTGTATTATTTTGTGTTTTGAAATGTGTATCTCACATTGTTAGGGCGTTTCTACGAAAAAGAGACGTGCATGTGTCAAGATGGAACTGTGACACAATTCCTCATCCCCATCAGCAGGACTACAGTTTAGACAGTATTTAGATTTGTAATAATTGACTGCATAACCTTTCAAGGTCGCAGAGTCCTTGATAAAACAGGAGGGGCCTGACTTTCCTGTAGACACGATGGGAATCGAAGGTCTGCAAAAAGAGATGGCGCAAACAATTTTAAATGGATCTGGTATGCTGAAGTTGGTGGTTGTTTGCTGTTCAGCATTGTGGGTGTTTTCCACTTCTGACTTGCTCCTTTATATTCATCCGACTCCAAACAGATGACGTATCAGAGCTGTGTCGCTCCTGTGGGAACAAGAACACACAGGAAGAGCAAGTGCGCTGGGTGAGAAAACTTTAATCTGCCAGTTATTCTAAATTTTGTTATTATTACCCCTTAGCATACAAGTGTAAATGCTGTCCTCTGATCCCACTGTTTCTTTATTATGGCTCCTCCAACTGAATCATGAATGAAGGGACCACGAGGAGCCTTTAAAAGTTTACGTATTCATTTACGTAAATTTTTTTTTTCCGAGTTTTCATTCTGTGTAAACAAAACGGCAAGGGCAGCTAAGGGTTGTACTTTAGCACGGTAAGATCTGTGGTAGCTACTGGCAACCACTGACGCTTACGGAAGTTGGAAACCAGTTAACACAAAAACACGTTAATCCGTTACACCGGTTTCCTGCTTCTGCTCCATCAGAAGCAGGGGTTGATCCCGCTGCAACGGATCACAGATATATTTTTTAAAGTACTATGCTTACAGTGCATTTAAAACATGCACTAAGAATTCAAATTAAGGAATAGAAACAAATTTGTCTCACTGTGCTGCAGAAAACTTAAGTAGGTCATTCATAATCGGCTCTGAACGGCGGGAAGCTTCGACTCCTCCTTGATAACCCTCACAGCGAGCAGCTCCATCCAGCTCACACTGAATCTTCTCTTCAGCCAACAAGCTCAGAAATGCTGAAACTCAGTTTGAATCACAGCACTGGTTTTTAACGTTGTGATTGTTCTACAGCAAACGCATCCACTCGCTCTAGCGAGGTTTCAAAATGGCGGTGGGTTTGATGTTAAAAGACGCTGTCAAGTTACTCTCCAGTGACTCCGCCCACTAGCCAATCAGTGACCGACAGCCGTCTGATGTCGCTTTTCAGTACCAGTTCAGCACGGATGGAACCACAGCTGAGGTGGTATGAAAAATAGTATCGGGTCGGTGCAGCTCGGAGCGGCTCAGCTAGACTTCTGCCAGTGGAGAGTAAAAGGTACTGAGGATGAGTCAATCCGTGTCAAATCGTACCTGTGGAGAGACGCCTTATGCTTCAGGAATGGAGAAATCCACACGTGCGGGTTGTTGAAAACTGGTGTGGAGGAATTTAAGGGCGCGTGTTGTGGCGTCCGCACGAGTGGTTATGCGCGTGTACAAGCGATGTCGCATGCGTGGTTACTGGAATTCTCTTTTTAATGACTGAAATTAAATTACATATAAACAAAAACAAAACTAACACAGAGGAATGAAATGAAAGTGATGTGAACTTAATGAAGATTCAAACACAGTACAAACAAACTAAAAATACAAACTGCGAAGGATCAGGACAGTTTTACAGTTTGATGTTGTAAGATTTCTCCTTGTAAACATGGCAAAAAAAAAATATATATTCGTAATGATAAAAAAATTTAGATTATACATGGACATTTTACCAATGCAGTGTTAACAGATACACATGGGTTGCCTGCACTAACCACTATGCCACATAATGACCAATTATTTTATTTTGGTGTGGTTCTGCTCAGTTCGTTGTTTTTGTTTGTTTTGTGTTACCGCTTCTCTGCCATCCGGCAGAGGTTGAGGACTGGGATGTTTTCTTGTGTTCTTTGTTTGCCTCGCTGTCTCGTGTCGTCAGTTCGCGCCTCTGCTGGTGCGGTTTCTTTTCTTCAGCTTCTTCCTTTCTTCCTTCTTGTCTCGGTTTCGTGTCCATGATTTCAGGAAATTGAACCCTCATCAATCATAAAGATGTTTTAATACATATACATCAAGCAGAGTATCTGCTTGGATCTGTTGGGCTTGTACTTGGTACTCAGACACCAATTCTGAGTGGCAAACTGCTAGACAGGACACGTAAAAAAAAAAAAAAAGGGTTTTCTTTAAAACTTAATTCGAAGTGAAAAATGAAACATCTTTCAGTTTAATGTTATAAATGGGGGGGGATATCTTAAGTGGCTAAATGTTATTTATAAAGTAACATTTGATCTAAATTACTTTTGAGGTATTACTCTGTGTTCAGATTCTATATTGAAGGTTAGTGTGGGAACAGTGGTTCTGGTAAATTCAGTAATTTGTTCCTTTTCATTGAATCATTCTGTCTGTTTCTGCTATTGATTAAAACCAAATTTCAGATAGTTTCTCAAAACTGGTATATCACCTTCATGAGATCCCCATGGAAAGAGTCATGGAAAGAGGAGTGCCATTTAACTAGCAAATTATAGCTTATGAGTATGCATAAGCATTTAACAGGTTATATATTTGGAGTTTGGTCTAAAACTTGTCAGCGATGGAAGGATATGAACTCTGTTTCCCAGAGCTCCTCAACACCTCCTGCAGGAAACCAAACTATTCTCCCTCTCATATGTTGTTTCTTTCTATTGTTCTCTCTATTATTTCTCTTCTCATTCTGAGTCTTAACCTGCTGGTCATCATTGCTATCTTGCATTTTAGGTAAATACTTATTTATATTTAAAGCTAAATGATGTGTTTAAGGATTGTGCAGAAGGTAGTGATTGTCAGTGAAAAATATTTTATATTAAATGGAATATGCTAACAGTCAGTGTATAAATAAGGAAAGAGTCAATGTGTGTTTGTATTTTTATCCTTTCCAGGCAGCTCCACACCTCCACCAATGTTCTCCTTCTCTCTCTGGCCTTCTCAGATTTCTTTGTGGGTTTTCTCTTGTTCTTTCAAGTTATCATGATAGATGGCTGCTGGTATCTTGGCGACTTTACATGTGCTTTTTATGTTGTTCTGGCTTTTATTGTTTCATGTTCCTCAGTAGGAAATATGGTGCTAATTTCAATTGACCGTTATTTAGCCATTTGTGATCCTTTACATTATCCCACCAAGGTTACTCTGAAAAGAACTCAATTGTCTGTTTCATTGTGTTGGAGTTCTTGTCTTGTTTATTCCATTGCAATCGTGGGGGAGAACCTGATTCAACCAAGCAGATTTAGTTCATGTACTGGAGACTGTACAGCTGATTTTGGAATCACTGGACTTATTGTTGATCTTTTTATAACTTTTCTTATCCCCATTGCTATCATCATAATTCTGTATGTTACAGTCTTTGTGGTCGCTATGTCTCAGATTCGTTCAATGCGTTCCCATGTTACAGCCATCACACATCAGCGTTTAGGAAAAGGGACACCTAAGAAATCTGAAATGAAAGCTGCCAGGACACTTGGGATTGTTATAATTGCGTTTCTTCTGTGTCTTTGCCCATATTTTTGTGTCTCACTTTTGAGCCAAGACAGCTTATTCAATACTTTAGCAGGTGCCTATGTTATTTCATTGTTCTACTTTAATTCTTGTCTCAACCCTCTGATCTATGCCTTATTCTATCCCTGGTTTAGAAAATCTATCAAAATCATTTTTACACTTAACATTCTCAAGTCCGGCTCCTCTAATGCAAACTTACTGTAGCCCTAAATAATGTAAAGCACCTCAGCAAAGTAACTCATTTCAACACATTGAAACCTTAAACTTTAATGTATTTATGGAGATTTTATGCAATAGACAAACGCATAATGAAGAACTGTGAGATGAAATGTTTTTGGTGTCTGAACTGAATCCTTATGCTTTTCTAGTCATACAGCCCATTCAAAGTGCTTTACTTTTGACCCACATAAAACCAGTTAGACTCAAAAACATGCACATATTCATTCACACAGTTCAGTGTTGATGGATGGACTTTATGCCAGACTTCTAATATTGGTTCATAAAATGTTTAGACATCCAGGCAATTTCTCAAGCCACTCATTGCCTACAGACGACAGAAGCTGTTATATATTTTCTTGGGCTAAGTGCACATGCTTGCGTCTGGTTGTGTGTGTCGGTCAGAGACTTTTGCAGGGGTGGCAGCCGTAGCTTTTACCCTCTCTCCTTAACTTTTACTCACCAGGAAGCAGTATAACAGCAATGGCAGGAAAAGAGAATAAACATGTTCCAATAACTCATGTGGTTATCAGCATACCTTGTTGTTATATTTCTTTGTTTCAAGTTAGTTATTTTTTTACCTTTGCATCACAAATCTTTGGATTTCTACCAATCTGGGGCCTGAGCCACACCTTTGTAGAGGGAATCTGGGGGAGCCTGCACAGTAAAAAAAGCTTTTTATTAAAGCTTTTTGGCACTGCGGTATATGGCTTTAAAAAAGCCAAGTACTGCAATATGCACTTCAAAGTGTATTTGTTGTATGTATATTTTTTTAAAGTTAAATGTGACAATGTAAACAAACTCTCTAAAGTCAGTATTGATAGTAAATAAGAAAAGTAGAGTGGATGTATGGATGGATGGATGGATGGAAGAATGTTAGGTAAGGCATGATAAAAGAAATTGTCAACAGGTAAAAAATATTTAAATTTCTTTCTTTCTTCTTTCCCTGACAAGTACAGTAGTTATTTCTGTCAGGTTGCATGGTGGACCTCTGTGTTTGCTGCTCCTTTCCACATTCTCTGTCATGCTAAGGTCATCTATAAACTGTGTATAGCATCAGATTTCTTTTATGATCTATCTATTATCATCTATGTCAGAAATTGGGGAAAATCCGATTAGTTATATAGTTTAAACTAGAACAAATTCCACAGAGATCGCAGATCTCTTCCAAGGTAGGTCAGTCCCAGTCAAGACTCCCAGGACAAAAGTAAAGACTTCGAAAAAGTGGTCCATGCTTGTGTATCCTCACAGTTATATTATGCTAACTATAGTTTATGGTGGTGCTTCAACTTCTTTAGCTCGCCTTTAGGTAACCAAGAACACTGCCACCCATTTTTTGCCACCCATTATTGGAACGGGACGCCATCAGCATATTTCCCCGGTCTTGGCCTGTTTACACTGGCTACCAGTTCGATATCGGCTTAAGTTTAAAATCTTATAGTTTACTTTTAAGGCACTTCATTCCCTTGCTCCACCATATCTTTCCTAGTTGCATCGCTGGTATGTCCCGTCTTTTTCCCTCCGCTCTTCTGATCAACGTCTTTTATGTATGCTAATGAGGATTTTTAATGTGATTAAATGTTGTATGCTTGCTAAAAGTAACCAAGGCATAAAGAGGAAGTAATATCTGATATGAGATGTGCTGTACCATGCTCTACCATATATGGAGTTGTTTTTCAGAGCATAAGCTGCAGAACCAGGCACCACCAGGCACCACCAGGTTCCCTGTTATCTCGCAAGATGTAACTGAAATGTGTGTGTAGGGAAATAACCAGCAAATGTATTGGTGTGTATGTGCTATGAGCCACTCCCTGTTGAATGAATAAAACGAGCCGGTCTGCAGCAGAGCTTCAGAATGCTTTTGGACCCAGCTGATGGGGACAGGTATTCTCCACTCTCTGCAGAGGTGAAACTCAGCCTGGCTTTTCTCCACTGAAGATGTTATACTCTAAGTACTCCTGAACTGGGGGTGGTTTATTGACCACGACAATTGGTGCCGTGACCCAGATTTTCGTCACAGAAAAGGAGTCTTGGAGATCATTTGGACCGGACCAAAGCGAACGGAGACTGACACAAATCGTGCCGGCACTTTCATGAGGTGAGCGGACCTTTTGTTCTGCTCATTGGCTTAGTTCAAAATCTTATTGTGTCAGACTCCAAGTACCTGAAGATGATAGATTACTTGAGTGGAGAAAAACGAGGTATGATATAAAGTAACAGGGTTACTGAATATAGAGTTGTGTGGTAACCGGGTTACACACCTAAATCCTCCGGGAGGAATACTAAATATAAGAAAAAAGCAACCGGGTTGCGGCAGGCCAGGGGTCTGATAAATGTTAGAAACGTAACCGGGTTACGGCAGGTCAGGGGTCTGATATATATAAGAAAGAAAAAAGCAACCAGGTTGCAGCAGGCCAGGGGTCTGATAAATGTTAGAAACGTAACCGGGTTATGGCCGGCCAGGGGTCTGATAAATATAAGAAAAAGCAACCGGGTTGCGGCAGACAAGGGGTCTGATAAATGTTTTATCTTGGAGTGGCGTCCTAATATTTTTCTGACGAGAAAAGTACTATAACCGGGTTATAGAGCTGGGTTTTGAGGCCCTGGAGGTAGGATCTCCAAAATTCTTTTTTGAAATAAAAGAGAAGGGATCCTAAAAAGGATTCTTTGGAGCTGATTTGAAACTGACCGAGGCGAAAGGAGACTGACACAAAGGCGTGCACGCAAAAGAAGGTAAGCAGACCTTTTCTTCTGCTCAATGGATTTTACCAAAAATCTTATTGTGTCTAGACTTCAAGTAACTGAGGTTGATAAATTACCTAGAAGTGGGTGATACGAGTAGAATTTTAATACAGTGTTGAGGGTTCAAGTCCCAAAAACGTGAGTAAAAGGTTGTTTTAAGAAAATAGAATCACAGAGAGGAGAGAAAAAGAGCGGAGAAAGTGTGTGTGAGAGAGATCTCAGCGCTGGGTATGTGTGTGTGTGTGTGTGACATTTCAACCTTGTGTGAAAGCAGGAAGTTGAGAGGTGAGCTGAACTTTTGGGTTCGTGTTAAAACAGGACTATCATTAGTAAAAACTCGAGTATAAACTATTATATAAGAATATATGAATGGATAAGAGAAATTAAACACTCTAGAATATATAGATAGCGGAACTGATGTTGGGTACGCGTTTCAGTCCGTGCTGAATTTGTGACGGATACGTCTAATTTTGTGCCACATTAAAATCTGGAAAAAGTGGTGTGAATTACGCTGATAAGAATTGAAATTGAGGTGTGGAGTTCTCTATTTACCGAAGGGTATGTTGCTATTTTGTTGAGTAGTTTCGTGGTAGAGTTTAACTGTTTTAAGCGACGTTAGCCGAAAGGGGCTAACGTTAGCACCAGACTGAATCTCTTTGCTGGGAGAGCTCGCAGCGAGCGGATTCTGTTCAAGACTCTTGGTTTTTTGATAAATCTCTGAATAAAAATAACTTGATAAGAAGCTAAACATCAGTTTATAAAGCCTTTTAACTTTACTAAGCTTCGGCTTGGGGCATTCACTCTTAAGATCAATTGTGAATGAAAAAATAGATACAAAAAAAAAAAGCTCGGAGGAGCGATTTAAGGTTGGAAACGCCTCTTGAACACGACCAGGAGTAACTCATAAGAGATTAAATAATTACGCAAACAGCTACCTTGTCAAACTTAAATAAATGTGGATTTGTCTTGTTTAATTCGGATTTAATATTTTATTTAAAAAAAATAGAAGCTTGGTAAAGGGGGGATTAAGAAATACTATTAAGATAAATACTTGATAACATTTAAATTAGTCTTAATTAAAAAGAAGGCGCGCCAGGGCAGTTTTGCTTGTATAGCACACTTTCAAAACAGTGCAATTTAAGGTGCTGTACATATGATTAAAATACAAATGAGCAGTTACAATAAGAAACTAATCAAGAAAAATACAACAATGTAGGGACAAATGAGTAAAAAACACAGGTTTAGTTCAATTACTAATTTTGCTGAAGAAAGCTCAGTATTTAACACAAGAAAGCATTAACAGTAAGTAAGACAATAAGTCATGTGACAAAAACAAACAAGTAAAAGTAGTTACTCCTAAGCGAGTCTAATTTGGTAAGTTTTAGTTTAAGATTTAATAGAAGAATTCTGAATTCAAAAGCAGGAGTTTTTGTACTAAATTCAAGAATTTGCATTTTTTCATTTTGAACTGTCTAGATGTATTGCTATTTTTATTGTTTTAAGTAAAAGAAGGATTTTTCAATGGATTCTAAAATACCTTTAAAGGACGCTGTTCAGAATGTGTCTGAACCAGCTCAAAAGAAACCGAAAATTCTCACTAATGATCAGATCTGCGATCCTATTAAAAATAGGGTAGAAGAATTCTGAAGCTCGAGAGAACTACATGTAACTGAAGCCAGCGACAAGATCAACCAAGTTGCAAAATGGAGGACGGTGCAAAAATTTGAATAGTTTAGGAATATGTCTATAGTTGGTTTCTGAAACAGGATTAAGTCTGGCTAACAAAAAATAAAAATACAAGCAACATTGATAAAGGACAGATTGAAAAGCAAGTAGATTTTTAATTGAAATAAATATAAAATGGTTAAATCACTAAAAAGAACTAAGTCTGTTGATAAAAGATTGCGATGGTCAATCTTTATAAATGTTTAATTTACACATGAGATGAAAGAGACATTTATCAAATTGACAAAATAGAGAAAGGCATTGAATTGATAAAGTATAGAATGATAATGATAATGACTCACATATGTTTAAAAAAAAACAAAAAACATTTTGAAAGTAAAAAAGGGGGGCTTCAAGGATGAACAGTACGTGTCTAAAGGTGGTTAAGTGGAAAGTGATAAAAGGAAAGAGTAAGTGTAGAAAAGATGGCTAACTGGAATAACCTCTATATCATAGGTCAAAAAGATCAAGCAGTTATGCCTGAAAGATGAATTTTTACAAGGAGTGAGACAGACGCAACAGAGATTAGACGGGAAGAACCTAAGCAAGAGAAGAGGAAAAGAAAGCAGAAGGAAGAGCAGAGATAAAATATAAATTAGATGAAAAATGTAGGAAACATTAATTAAAATAAGCAGGGGAAGAATTAGAACAACAGTTTAATTAGACATATAAGGATTAATGATCATCCCTGTTGGAGAGAGCAAACCTATAAATTAGTATATTTTTACCATAACTAATACTGAAGAAATTATTGCTAATATAACTGATTAAAATAAAAGTAAAATAGAGCCCACATAGGCAGTCTGAGTGGAAAAGATATTTGAATTCGGCTTTTGAGGAAGGAGATTACTGAATATGAAAATAAAAACTTTAAATAAAAGTTGATTTGAATAGGCTGAGAGGATCGACTCTGTCTGTCTTTTCCTTCCTCTATATTTTTTCTCTCTTTTTCGCTTTCCCATCCCGCCAACAGAGAACCCCTCAGATAACATTCTAGAGATGTAATTTATGTTCCTGGGGAGATGTGACGGGAGGGGGTGCTGGGCTGATGACGGATAGTGCCAGGTGCCCGCCATAACTGCCAAAGAAAGAAAAATCGATACAACCAGCGCAGAAGTTCTTCTGTCTTGTGCTCTGCTCCCAAACCAGGGGGGCACCAGTGACTGAATATTTTCAGGGGTGAAGCAGGGGGCACCCTCAAATAAGAGCACATTTCCTCATGCTGAACTGAACTTTCAAGGACAATATGTGTGAATCCACTTGGCTGGTGTAATATGGACAATTTCTGCTGAAGAAGTGACGATCAAAGGCTGCTGATTCAATGTCACTGTTGCTGAACTAACCACAAGAGTTTCTGTTTTTCTGATCGAAGGTGGCCCTGGTTGCTTGAACTCTGAAACCCCCATGCCTTCCCCTGAATTATCTCCAGGTAAAACACAACCATTTACCAGGAACAATTTGAAAGTTGGGTGGAAGGTAGAACTGGGCCTATAGCATGGGGTTGCTGGCTGGTGAGTTAAGATTTTTTTATTTATTTACATAGCAAATTTAACACCTAAGGAATACAAAGGACACATTCCTTATTAATGCACAACTGTAACGGTTACTTAAATGATATCCTTATTTTTACGTTTCATCCACAGGGATGTACTAAATTTAGGATAGGATAAATTGTAATGTAACAGCTAAATCAAAAGTAAGTCAGAATTGTATTTGATTTCTTGCAGAAAGAATAAATCAAAGTGCTTCACGGATTAAGGTAATTAAAAAAGCTGAAATGGATAATAGAATAATTGATAACATTTAAAAAGAGACATAGTAAAACAGACATATAAGTATGTCTTAAACTTGATAAATAAAATAAGTAAATAAAAGAATCAATTTCGTTGAACAAGCAAATGGAGAGGCCATTTCTTGTAATTGGCAGCTCCATAGTTAGGAATGTGGCTCCAGAGACACGAAAGACCACCGTCAAATGCCTTCCAGGGGCCAGGGCTGCGGACATTAGGTCCCATCTGAAGCTTTTGGCCAAGGACAAACGGCGGTATAGCAGGATCGTTATCCATGCTGGTGGCAACGACACCCGGCGACGGCAGTCGGAGGTCACTAAAATTAGCGTAGCTTCGGTGTGTAGGGCTGCCAAAAAGATGTCTGACTCTGTAATTTTTTCTGGTCCCCTGCCTGATCGTACTAGCGATGACATGTACAGCCGTATGCTTTCGTTCCACCTTTGGTTGTCAAGGTGGTGTCCAGAAAACGATGTGGGCTACATTGATAACTGGGGGGCCTTCTGGGGAAAACCTGGACTGTTACGTAGAGACGGCATCCATCCCACCGAGGACGGAGCTTCGCTTCTTTCCAGGAACATTGATAGGGTTATCTCTAGTTCCCCAAAGCCGTGACAACCCAGAGTCCAGCTCAGGGAACCCAGAGTCGAGCTCAGGGAAACCAGAGTCCAGATCAGGGAACCCAGAGTCCAGGTCAAGGAACAGGGACTGCCACCCACCCACTACCCTATAGAGATAGTTTCCCGTCCACTACCCAAAACTAATGAATTAAAAGTTAATGCTACTAGAGCAAAGTATAAAAATCTCATAAAGATAAATAAAACTCGGACTGAACATAAAAACAAATCAATTAAATGTGGTTTACTAAACATAAGATCTCTCCCCTCAAAAACACTCTTGGTAAATGACTTAATTTGTGAAAATAATATTGATTTGTTTTGTCTTGCAGAGACATGGTTGCAGGAAGAGGACCATGTCACAATAAATGAGTCAACTCCCCCTAGCTACTTAAACTTTAGTGTCCCTCGAAGTACTGGTCGAGGAGGTGGAGTAGCAACTATCTTTCATTCCGATTTACTAATTAATCTCCAAAAAAATAATAGTTACAGTTCCTTTGAGCATCTAGTTTTTAGCTTTCCTCATACACATAACAAAGCAGTAAAGCCACTTTTGTTTGTGGTCTTATATCGTCCACCAGGACCTTATTCTCAATTTTTAGATCAGATTTCAGATTTTCTATCTGACTTAGTTTTAAACACTGATAAAGTCATTATAGTCGGAGACTTCAATATTCATGTTGATAATGAAAGTGATAGTCTAAATACAGCTTTTCACACTATCCTAGACTCAATAGGCTTTACTCAAAATGTGCAGGGACCAACACATTCTTGTCACCACACTTTAGATCTTGTGCTGACTTATGGCATTGACTGTGAAGAAATAACAGTCTTTCCACATAACCCTATCCTGTCTGATCATTTCCTTATCACTTTTAAACTTACTCTAATGGATCATATCAAACCTGAAAGAAAACTTCATTATACCAGAACGTTATCAGACAACGCTGTAGCAAATTTTAAAGAAGCTCTTCCAACTTTAATTTCCTCAGTTTATAAATGCAGAACAGAAAACAGTGATTTAACTCGTGACCCCTCACAACTTGACATTTTAGTTCATAGCGTTAATTCCTCCCTGCGTCGGGCAATAGACAAAGTTGCCCCCTTGAAAAGGAAGGTGGCTAGCCATAGAAGATTAACTCCCTGGTTTAATTTAGAGCTACGTACCCTAAAGCAGAATGTTAGAAAACTAGAGAGAAAATGGCGCTCCACGCATTTACATGATTCCTTTTTAATATGGAAAAATAGTTTATTGCTATATAAAAAGAGCCTTCACACAGCTAGAACAGCATATTATTCATCTTTAATCGAGGAGAATAAAAATAATCCTAGGTTTCTTTTTAATACAGTTGCCAAACTCACACAGGATCATAGCTCTATCGAGCCAACCATTCCCCAAGCTCTAAGCAGTGACGACTTCATGCAATTCTTTATAAATAAAATAGACTCCATAAAGAATAAGATAATTGGGAACCTTCCCAATATGCTTGCTTCCTCCTTAGTTAATGAGGCAGCCTCAAAAATGGTGGAACCTAATATATGCTTAAACTGCTTTAATGCAGCCGAACTTTGTGATGTACTAAAATTATTAGCTTCATCTAAACCTTCAACTTGCGTTTTAGACCCAATCCCAACTAAACTCTTAAAAGAAGTTTTCCCTCTGATCGCTGCTCCAATTTTAAATATAATGAATCTATCCTTAGTCAATGGATATGTACCACAGGAGTTTAAGATTGCTGTAATTAAACCTCTACTTAAGAAACCCTCTCTTGATCAAAACGACTTAATTAACTATAGACCGATATCTAATCTTCCCTTCTTATCTAAAATTCTTGAGAAAATAGTTGCACACCAGATATGTGAGCATTTAAACAATAATGAGCTGTTTGAGAAGTTTCAGTCAGGCTTTAGAGCTCATCACAGCACTGAAACAGCTCTGGTGAAGGTTACTAATGATATTCTCATAGCCTCAGACAATGGACTGGTGACCATTCTGGTCCTGTTAGATCTCAGTGCTGCCTTTGACACTGTTGACCACAATATTCTCATAGAAAGGCTTCAAAGTGTCGGTATAATAGGAACAGCACTAGGTTGGTTTAAATCTTATTTGTCTAACAGATTTCAGTTTGTTCAGGTAAACAATAGATCTTCCTCAACCTCAATAGTTACTTGCGGAGTACCACAGGGTTCAGTGCTTGGGCCGATTCTCTTTACTATATATATGCTTCCTATTGGTAAAATAATTAGGCAGCATGGGATAAAATTCCATAGTTACGCAGATGATACACAGCTATATCTATCCATAAATCCTGATGAATCCAATCAGTTAGGTAGACTACAGGCATGTCTGGAAGACATAAAAACTTGGATGACTCTAAACTTCTTGCTTCTAAATTCTGATAAAACAGAAGTTGTCGTCTTTGGACCAGAAGCTCTGAAAAAGAAACTACTTAGTCAGCCCCTTCACCTGGACGGCATTAAATTAGCCTCCAGTAATAAAGCAAAAAACCTCGGTGTCATTTTTGACCAAGATATGTCATTTAGAACTTACATTAAAGAAGTCTGTAGGATTTCCTTTTTTCACCTTAGGAATATTGCAAAAATTAGAACCATCCTGTCCAGGAATGATGCTGAAAAACTAGTCCATGCCTTTGTTACTTCAAGGCTGGATTACTGTAACTGTCTATTATCAGGTAGTCCACAGAATACAATTAAAAGTCTTCAGTTAGTTCAAAATGCTGCTGCTAGGATTCTGATGAATATTAAAAGAAGAGATCACATTTCCCCTGTTTTAGCTTCTCTTCACTGGCTCCCAGTAAAATCTAGAATAGAATTCAAGATCCTCCTTCTGACATATAAAGCCCTTAATAATCTAGCTCCATCATACATAAGAGACCTGATTGTTCCATATGTTCCTAACAGAGACCTTCGCTCTCAGACTGCAGGTTTACTGGTAGTTCCTAGGATTTCTAAAAGTAGAATGGGTGGCAGATCTTTCAGCTATCAGGCTCCCCTCCTATGGAACCGGCTCCCAGGGTTGGTTCGTGAAGCAGACAATTTGTCTATCTTTAAAACTAGGCTAAAAACTTTCCTCTTTGACAAAGCTTACAGTTAGAGATATGTTTATAGGTAGTTAGAGTCAGGTCAGACAGGTAGATAGGAAGAGACAGGTTAATGTTAGTAGTCAGGCAGAGTGTCAAAAGTTAGGAAGAGATAGGAAGAGGTAGAGTAGCTAGGTAGAGATAGATTAATGTAAGCCAGGTAAAGATCCGGAGCCGGTCGCGGCTTACCGCCGCGGAAGAAATGCGCCCCACAGGGGCCAGCCAGAGAGAGGTCCCTCAAGGGGATCCTCCCGCACAGTGCGGCCGCCCATTACCTGCCGGGTTGAATCCCCCGGGCAGACTGTGCGGACCCCACCCGTTTATCTCTTAAACGTTTCTCGCCCTCTTCAACTCTGTCCTCTCAGTTCTGTCTATTTTTCCTTAAGATAGTTGTCGACTATCGGTCTCGTGCCGGTATTTAGCCTTAGATGGAGTTTACCACCCACTTTGGGCTGCATTCTCAAACAACCCGACTCCGAGAAGACCCCGGCATGACGGGGGCCGTTACCGGCCCTACACCGTCCACGGGTCAGGAGGACTCAGACAGAGTGTTGGTAGCCAGGTCTCCTAGTAGCTAGGAGACAGGTTAATGTTAGTAGCTATGCTGCTTTAGGCTAGGCTGTTGGAGGACATTATTAGGGTCTGTTCCTACTTTCTCTCCTACTTCTCCCCAACTGCATGATGTGCTGTCAATTCAAGCACTAACCTGTTTTCTATTATAGTAGGTGCTCCGGATTAGCCCTGCTTGACGACCCTGACTAAGATGGCATTGCAGTGACGGAAAATTCTCCACGTCCTGCAACAAACTTGCTGCATCAGTTCTATTGCTCTTTCTGTGTCTCTGTTATGTATTCTCCAAGCCACAGACGGTCGCGGCAGATAACCGCTTGTGCTGAGCCTGGTTCTGCCGGAGGTTTCTTCCTGTTAAAAGGGAGTTTTTCCTTCCCACTGTCGCTGCATGCTTGCTCAGTATGAGGGATTGCTGAGAATTCCACGACGCAATCTTCTGTGGTTCTGTAATTTCTACACTAAACATTGTATTGTAATAACTCTTTTTGTAAAGTGCCTTGAGATGACATCTGTTGTGAAATGGCGCTATATAAATAAACTGA